>ML685793.1:23638815-23657454 GCA_007922175.1 Pelusios castaneus | reverse complement strand
ATCTATCTATCTATCTATCTATCTATCTATCTATCTATCTATCTATCTATGCCCAAATATAAAATAAATTTGCTTCTGAATTCAAATTTGCCCTTTTGTGTTTGCTTTCTATGAGTGATAAGAGTCTTATTCTCCAGAAAGCTGAATTTGACGCAGCACACTTGAGTACTCAACCCACTAGTGACACAGAGGGAATGCAGATAGGATGCCCCTTAATGGAACACTGGAGCAACCTGACTCCCAATATTTGCAGTATGCACACAAGAGTAAAGAATTTTGCTTAACTAATCAGGTAATAAAAACAATACCATGTGACTTATGATCATTCACAGCTTGAATCGTAATGTCTAGGGATGAATAATTGTAGCAAACCATTCTTGATCCCTCCAAAGGAGGGAGGAATTTTAATGACTACATGACATAGACACATCTACAGTAGAAAAACAGGCTACACTTGAATTAATTTACTTTCTCTGAATTGTTTGTGTATCTCAAGTAATATAAGCCAAGGGCAAGGTTTTTTTTATTCTGGTTCACAAAAGATCTTACCAAATATCCAGACCTAGGAGCTCTGCATAAGAAGTAGTAGTTTAACGTACACAAGTAAGGTTCAATCAACAGTAATTTATCTACTGCTCGATCAGAAGAGAATCTGGTACTCTACACATATAATGACTAGCACATCCCAGGAATATCAAATATCTGGTAACCTATTGATTGCAACCAGACAGTCCCAAGGAATATGAAAAGTTATCAATTAAATATGCTTCTCTTAGAGCGATAACAATGATTAGAGCAGCTCAAAATTATTCATTATAAATAAATTGTCTGACAAATTTGCCTTTTTCTCTATTCTCAGTCTTGTCGTGATTTTTCACATAGCTCAGTCTGAGTTTGTTTTAATTTTGACCAAAAGGATTCTGGTATATATATAGAATATTGACCATTTGCAGGGGAGTCATTAGAGACCAAGAAAAGTTGAGACTGGCCAGTTTAGAACAAGAAACAAAATTAAAAACTGTATTCAGTTGACACTATAAGGAGAAAGATGGTGATGCCCAACTGAAATCTGTTTTGTGAATTAGTGGGAATCTGGTAGAGCGTATATATTAAAAAATACAGGCGATCTAAGTAGGGTAGAGATTTATTCATAAGTTAGAGGTTTATTACAGGAGCAGGTGGGTGAGGTTCTGTGGCCTGCATTGTGCAGAAGGTCAAACTAGATGATCATATCGATCCCTTCTGACCTTGCAGTCTGCATCTAAGTGACATTTTCAGGCCCCGTTATTGCTCAATTCTACATTTGTTTCAGTGCTATGTTTAGAAACAGAGATGATTTGAATAACTGGTTATTTTGAAAGATAATGGAATGGTTGCAATTTATTCTTCTGAACAATGTTTTAAAAAAAAAAAAAAAGCAAACATAACCCCTGTAGAACTTTTTTTTGCCAGTCGTATTGTACTGAAATGAATCATCAGTCATATTGTAAAATGTACAGATATGTTTTAAAGTTAAGGGTCTAGTGTTTCCTGAAGGTGTGCATAATTCAAATTAACTCAATTCTTTTTTATAAATATTTAAAGGACAATTTTGGCCCTAAACAGAGTTGTAATCTTTTCAGAGTCAGGTAAATTGTTAAATAAAAAAAAATTGATATGGTAACTTACACATTAGGCAGTAGAAATATATATATATATAGACACAGTGGATAGCAGGGATTCCGTAGACATGTATATCTTGAATTTAGGAAGGTTGTTAACATTGTCCCACGTGACTTGATATTTGCATAAGCAAACAGAATCTAGATAAAGTTACCATTGGTGCACAACTGGTTGAAAGATCATTCCAAAAAAGTTATAAATTTTTCACTCACAAACTGGGAGGATATACCTAGTGAGATTCCAAAGGGGGTCTGTCCTAGGTCTTGTACTATTCAGTATTTTCATTAATGTTTTGTATAATGGAGCAGCAAGTATGCTTATAAAGTTTGTGGATGACAAGCTGGGAAGGGTTTCAAGCACTTTGAAAGACAAGGGTTAGAATTCAAAATGACCTTGAAAAGTCTAGGGATTTGGTTTGAAATCAACAAGATGAAATGTAGTAAAGAGAAGGGTTACGTACTTCATGGAGAAAGCTAAAATCAAATGCACGGCTACAAAATGGGCAATAACTGGCTCGGAGATAGTAGTGCTTAAAGGATCTGGTACTTATAGTGGATCACAAAGTGAATATGAGCTGACAACTCTGCTCAGCACTGGTGAGGCCTCAGTTGGAGTAATATATCCAGTTGTGGGCACCACACTAAAAAAGTTGAGGACAAATTTCAGAAAGACTCCAGAGAACAGCACAAAAATGATAAAAGGTTTAAAAAACTGAGTATGTTAGTCTTGAGACAGAAGGGGGGACCTGATAATCTTCAAATATGTTAAGCGCTGTTGTTATGAGGATTGAGATCAATAGTTTTCTATGTTTGCTGAAGATAAGACAAGAAAAAAGTGAGTCTGCAAAAAGGGAGATTTAGGTTAGATAATATGAAAACCTTTCTAACCATAAAAATAGTTAAGCGCTGGAATAGGTTACCAAGAGAGGTTGGTAAAAACTAGAGGTTTTTAAGAACAACTTAGACAAATACCTGTCAGGGATGGTTTAGCTATATTTGATCATCCTGCCTCAGTTTCACAAGTTCCATTTTAGCCCTATATTTATATGCTTCTGTGATTACACTCTAGGTTCAGTAGACCACGTATATTCAGCAAAGCATTTAAGCATGTGCTTAAAGCTAAGTATCTACTTAAGTGCTTTGCTGAATAGCAGTCATCTTAAGCATGTGCTGCAAGGCCCCAGTTCAGCAGAGCACTTAAGCATATGCTTAAGTTCAATAAGTAGTAATACAATCAAGAATGATGACTAAGCACTCAAAGTAATTGTTCATTTGTTAAACAATTCAGGTGTAGAAGAGGAAGTTTCACCGCAGCCAAACTTATCTTTAACAGCCGTTTCTTTGCAAGCAGCATTAAAAACTGTACACTGTTAGACTATTATGCAATTCCATCATTGAAAGAAATGAATTGCCATTTCATTAAAACATGCCCAGACCCTTTACACCTCCAGAGGTGTTTTATGCACAGAGCCCCCTGTAGTCATCTGTGGCAGCAGGCCAAGTCATATTCCACTCTTAATAAAAAGAGTTTTAAAAAATTGTCACACGCGTCTTTAAAAGCCTGCTTTTCATAATGAAAATGAATGTACAAAATAACACATGTATGGCCACCTAGGATTTCGAGGTGTTCATTATGCAACACAGCATGTCCACTTAAATTTTTGTGGCTAAGGCAAAGTTAGAACACTAAATCCTCTTGCTTCAAAAACACGGGACCCAGCTTCTTGAGCTTCTTTAGCAGTATAAAGTCTGACACACATCTGAGCAGTGATGAATCCAGTCAAAAGAGATCTGTGACACATGGGGATATGTACATACTGTTAGAAGAAGAAAACAGGTAGTCCCAGAGGTAGATTGGGTCGAACGCTACCCTTTATTGCCTGCTCGTTCCTCCTCGATGCCCTAAGCAAGTGGTGGGAGTGAAGTATGATGATCCTTTTATGCTTACAAATATGTTAAAGCTTTATTTATGACAACTCCCCGAAGACCCTTTTTTGGTTACATTAACACCCAAGCAATGAATATTAATAACTATGTGGTGAATACAATTATACCCGCCTTTGTTTTGTTGTTTACAGGTTTAGTCAATGATATGCAGGTGCTTAACTTTACAACATGTAATTTCTTGTAACAGCAATGCCTACAACTTACTGAGCAAGCATTTTGCAAGGGAAAGTAAGGGGGAGAAAGAAGGTAAGCACATTCCCTCTGAGGATTTTATGCAGGAGAGGGAAGATAGCATAGTTCTAGTTACATTTCTTGTACAAGTTGCAAGAAGGGAGAGAGAAAAGAGAAGATAAAACATTTTAACTAGAATTTCCTGTATAGGGAAACAAGACTTGCCCATAGTAACCTTGTCTCCATAGTAACATGTGGCCCAAGCCAGGCCATTTGTTCAGCACTAACTTTACTTTCCTACACATACAGAACAGAATACTAGCCCTATTGAAGTCAGTAGCAAAACTCCCATTGACTTCAGTGGGGCCAGGATTTTGTCCCCAGAATTCATTACACTTGTGTAGTTTGACCAAATTTCAAGATAGCCCATTGTTTACTTCCCTTTTGTAGTAGCTCATTAAAGGTTAAAGTTAATTGGATTTTCTCTAAACACCATCCCTCTAACTTTTAAAAGCATTGTTAAAGGGCATTTTTTAAAGAATTTGTACATAGTGATTCTAATATTCATTTCTCCCACTCATGAAACTTTGAATATTTTCTGGTGTATCCCATTATGAAGTGATGCTAACCTTGAATGACATGCTGCATCATGTCCCATTACATCATGAAAAAAGAAACAGAGGCCATCAAAAATTTAAATATTGCTTCTGATCAAGCTGTCACTATCACTTTTGACAGCAGCTGTATTATCCAGATTACTTTCCCAAACTGTCACAAACTGTATATCTTTTAAAACTCGCTCTTTGTTTTTGTTGTATTGCTGTCCCTGATAAACAATCATCTAGGAAGCCTGAAAAATCTCTTTCAACTTCGTTCCACAAAGACTTTGCCTCTGAGCCTCCCCTGCATTTCATGGCATTGAAATCTTCATAGCTGATTACAAAAAGGTACAGCAATATAGGGCACAGAATCAACATAAAGGATCTTACATCCCCACCCTTTGAAGCAGTGAAAAGGGGGACATGGGTAGGGATACTTGCAGTATCCGGGACCCTCTGGAGGCCATTAACAGCTGTTATACATTTAGAGCAGCTTGTCATCACATTGTGCTACATCTCTTTCCCCCACCCTGTCTCTGTCTTGTCTATTTAGATTGTAATCTCTTTGGGACAGAAGCCACCTTCTACTCGGGACAATGCCTAGCATAATGGGACCCCATTCTTGGTAGGCCTTTAGACACTAACCTAATACACATGTTAAATAATAGTATAAAGAGGGAATGGAGACTATGGGGGGGGGGAGGAGCAAACAATAGAGGGGTAATTGTACGCAAGAGAACATGGAGGAAGAGAAGATATTACATATGAAAGGAAGCATGCTCAGACAATATGTTGGCTGCTATGACAAATATATAGACAATATGTGAGCTCCAATGACAAAAAATAATTAAACCTATTTGTGGGCATCTGTAGATCTAGTCTGGAACGAGAGGAGAAACTTGGCCAGATTCTTGGCACAAACTAAGTCCCCTTATGCCACCTCAGTAGTGCAAAATGGACTTAAAGCTGCCTTAAAAGGGCAGCTAGTGACTCTCCTAACATTAGGATATCCAGTAGTATCACACTCTCAGCACCGGAAATGAGAGATACTGGGATGGTATGACTATATTGAGATGGTGTAAGACAGAGTAGCCTGTGACTGTCCTAGCGAATGGGTGATCCTTTCCAATGCCAGGACTGGGGAAAGGAGAGAGGTGTCACTTCAGCACTGAGCATGTAAGGATCCAGTTGTGTGTGTTCAATTTGCCCTCTTCATCCCTTCCCTTCACGCTATCACTACTCTATTGCCAACGTAGGAACGAGGTCCAAAGGAAGGCAGGTTGAGTATCCTGCACAAAAAATAAACAAATAGTTTCCCCAGTAATGAAACCAGCTGAAAACTATTACAATGGCTTATTTTAGTCATGTGACTTTTGAGCTCAAAATACTGTTTCTGACTCCTTTTTGTTCCCTGATATGATGGCAATGGCCCATCATTTCACCACCAAATCCTAACCCCTCAAATGCTGGTCACTAAACCATTTACAGAAACAGGATTGTACTGTCTACCTCCTAGTAGCTAAAGGAAAGCAGACAAAAGTCTTTGATAAAGACTTTGATAAGAGGCTCCTAAAGAAACGGGGGTAAGAAGCAAAATGCTGTTCTGGTTTAGAAACTCTTTAAGAGACAGAACATAAATAATAGAAATAGTCAGTAGTCAATGTGGAAGAAGGTTAATAAGGGCATTCACTCCCCAAGGATGTGTGCTAAGATAGTTATTTAGTGAATTTATTAATGATCTGGAAATGGGGGTGATCAGTGAGGTGGAAAAAGTTTGACTGTACATAAACCAGGTGCTAACACCTGGAATGGGGAAGAAACTTCCCCCAGTAACATGATATTAATAATGTGATTAATAAGGAGAACTAATTATTTATGAGTGACTGTAGCTGATTCTGAACTGGAAAACTCATGGGGCTGGACGTTGACTAGCTTTTGTGGGAGTGCCCTGGTGAGGAAGGCTATGGCCCCATTTAAGTGAACAGACTGATCCCAATATGTATCCATGGGGGAGTATGTTGCTCCAGACGGTGTGAGGCAGAGGTAAGGCTATGCCCCTTGTCCATCTGCACTGATCTTCAGAGTGGATTGGATACATGAACACCACACTATACAGGAAACCTACCAACCACTAAATTACCTACATCCCTCTAGCTTTCATCCAGGACACACCACATGATTGTCTACAGCCAAGCCCTAAGATATAAACACATTTGCTCTGACCCCTCAGACAGAGACAAACACCGTCAGGAGTTCTATCAAGCATTCTTAAAATTACAATAGCCACTTGGGGAAGTGAAGAAATAGATTGACAGAGTCAGATGGGTGCCCAGAGATCAACTGCTCCAGGACTAGCTCAACAAAGAAAACAAAAGAATGGCACTGATCATCACCTACAGCCCCCACCAAGCCAAACTTCTGCAGCTCATCATCCAGGATCTACAGACTATCCTGCAGGATGATCCCTCACTCTCTCAAGCCTTGGGAAGCAGACCTCTCCTCGCCTACAGACAGCTCCACAACGTTAAGCAGATACTCAGCAGCAATTACACACCATACAACAGAAATACTAAGGCAGGCACCTATTGCTGCAAAAAACCCCATTGCCAATTCTGCCCATATATCTACTCTAATGATACCATCATTGGACCTAACTAAACCAGTTACTCCATCAGAGCCTCACTCATCTGCTCATCCACCAATGTGATATATGCTATCATGTGCTAACAATTCCCCTCTGCCTTATACATTGGTCAAACTGGACTGTCTCTATACAAAAGAATAAATGGACACAAATCAGATATCAAGAATGGTAATGTTCAAAAACTAATAGGGAAACACTTCAACAGCTCTGCACATTCTGTGAAAGACATGACAGTTACAGTACTTCAACAGAAACACTTTAAAGCAAGGCTCCAAAGGGAAAGTGCAGAGTTAGAATTCATATGCAAATTTGACACCATTAAATTAGGTCTGAATAGAGATTTGGACTGGCTCTCTCATTACAAAAGGTGACTTTTCCCCTCTTTTAACTTTCCCACCTTCTTTTTTTGTTGTGAATCAAAACAATTTGCTTGATTTGCTGAAAAAATCTGAACTGACTTTGTGACTCACCCTTCCCTGCATTTCTATATTCCCTTACATACTGTAATTTCTATTTCATCTGTCTGATGAAGTGGGATTTTACCTATGGAAGCTCACACAACAAATGAATGTGTTAGTCTTTAAAATGCCACAGGACTCCTTGTTTATTTTACTGAACTAGACTAATATGGCTACCCCTCTGGAACATTTAAAGAACAGCATACTTTAGGGGATGGGGAACTTAAGAGACTCCATGGCCTGTACCAGCCTCTGGGTTTCTGCATCTTTCTTTTGATGCAGGTCCTTGCAAAATAGTCACTACTGGATTCCCAAGAAGATGCTAAAGGATGGTGGAGAAACCAGTCCCAAGCATATGATATGTAGATTGGGGGGTGAGGGTGGGATTGATAAACCTTTTCTTCTGATTGAAAAATGGCATTTTGTCTAAACTGAAATCTTTAATGGGAATGTATCAATTTGGATAAAGTGGCATTTTTAAACCAGAGGTTTGTTGAAATTTTTATCCAATTCCACCTTTCCTTTTCTTTGCTATGCCTAGGGGTCTTTTGTTCTCTGTCAAACTCCAGAAACTACAAATGAATCAGGATTCGCAGGTGGAATTACTGTGCTGTCTTATGCTGAATTATATTTTAAAAATCTACAACCAAAACCCCTCAATGAAAGGAACAGTAAGGTTCAAAGTCAAGTACTTAAATGCAAATAAATACCAGAATTGTTTTCTTGTACATCCTTATGGCAGCCTTCTTGTGCGCATGGATCATGGTACAATCTTTAATTTACATGATCACATAGCAGTTCTCCCACAGGATCTGTGCCTTGCTCTGTCAGCAGATTTTATAGGTAGTTGCGGACAACAGAGGAATGCTGAAACTTAAGAATCTGGAGTGCTGTTCCAGGCTCTTTGGGCATGTCTACACTGCAATTAGACATCCCTGGCTGAGCTGACTCAGGCTCACGGGACTCAGTGTAAGGGGCTGTTTCACTTCTGCATAAATTCCAGGCTCGGCCTGTGGGCTGAGCTCTTGGACTCCGTGAGATCTCAGGTTATTATAAGCAGCTGAAAACTGGCTCTTATAACAGGACATGTCGGGCAGTCTTAATAATTGGGAATGTTATAAGTACTACCAATAGAATTCTCCTAGCTTTGGTGAGAAAGAGACATCTTTAGTTAAATTCACCAGATCTAACAGAATTCAGCATTTAACAATAAAACCTGAGCATTCCCAAGATACCTAATTAATACTTTTAATTATGTGTATTGCTTTAACATGAAAGCTAATGTTCTTTGTTCAAATCCCAGAATGTGGAAGTGAATTGAGTGTGTCCATGTGCTCTGCAAGATAGTGAGGCATCGGGTAAGTGAAGTTGAGAGGCAAGTCCTAGTGATCAGGGCTGGAGAGGAATTAGACCAGTGATCTCTACCCAGCTCAGCCACTGGTTAATTCTGTAATATAGGCAAGTCACTTAACCTCTATGACTCCGTTTCTGCATCTGCAAAACAGGAGAAGACTTCCCGGGAGTGTTCTGTGTCATTATTTTTATAGCATTTTTGTGATTCTGAGATGATCAGTGCTATACAAGCATAATGTATTATTAGTAAAATAATATTACTAACAGTAAGTTAAATGATTAAGTATGAATTAAATGATAAAACTAAGTATAATTGACAGTGAAGATAATTTACAATGAGGAAGAAGTAATAGAAGTAGTATTTAATAATGGGAAAAGACATGTAAATTTTATAGTAGAGAAGATAGCACATATCATGGATCCTGTAATCTCAGGATCTCTGTCAGATAGTTTATGCTTAGTAACCAATTCTTATTCATTTGTATGGAAAGCAAAAGCTTTAAATGAATACGCTCAGAATTTTGTACTGTATTTCACTGCTTGTGTGTCTGCATGAGGTAAATGCAATAGGAAAAGAGATTTGAGATAAAGAAAAGGATATTGAAATGTCAGAGATGACAAAGTATGATCTGATTCAACTGTTGGACTCTTTACTTAGGGTGAAAAAGTGAATTTGTGTGTGAAAAGTAACTTGCCCATAAAAATCTTTCTCATTGCAAAAGTCTATTATGGAAAATAACTTTTCCCCTTAGCTTCACTCCTCTGGAGGTAAAATTGATCCAAACCAACCCATTTAGAGTACAGAGAACTTATACTATTTCATCCAAATCAGAGAAAGTTGCATGCAATCACACTATAAGGTTTTCTAGAAATGCAAATTGATACACCAAATCTGCCAACAAACAAACCTTCTATAAATTTTTGCTTATTGATCTGATGCCTCCCATCTAGAATTAGGAATTTGTCTAGGATGTTAATGAGTCAGAATTCTACCAAATGTATTCTGCATGGTTTACATTATGTACCCTGTGAACTATTTAGGTACAAACCTTTGTGTGCGTTAGCCATAGGACAATAGATTTGTTTGTATGTCTTTTGGCACTGAAATCTACTATTTACCTTTTACAAAGACTGATGGGTGCTATAATATTTTATTTATTTTATTTTTCTCTCTGAACTATAGCTGCTGGATTTATTTGCTGTTGTATGAGAGATTATAAGTTTCTTGGATGTAGTTTCTGAATTGCAAACTAATCAATCCATGCTCCTAGGTTGGAGGCCACCTGGCTTGGTGTCCTAGATGTCTATCATAAATAAAATAAAGCAAAAAGGAAGAGAAAAGATATTTCAAGTGACAAATGGCATGGGTACCATAGAATACAAGGATCATAAAACTGAAAGCTTCCTCAGGTTTTTCACAGTGCGTTGAACTATAATTGGATCAATTACAGCTGGCTGCCTGAGTCAGATGAAACTTTGTTTACAATCTATGGAATGTACATGAGAAGCCTTGAATGCTTCCAATTTTTTGTTTGTTTAGTTCTTCTTCTAAACATCTTAATAGGAATTATCTATCAGATTAGCGGGGACTGGAAGAGATTCCCAATGTTTCAGTGCAAGGAAAAAATCTTTCTACAAGCAAACAGTAACAGGCACATTTCTGAGCGAAATTTTGAATATATTCTTCAGACTTAAAAAGACTGGGAATGTGGCTGCTGAGGATGGGAATTGTAACTAAAGGATGCTTCAGGACTTGAAGATGCAAAGCAAAAAAATGACAGACTCACAAAGTTTAAACAGCTGTGTGTATCTGCAAAACAGGCATTGCAGTGTGTATTTGATATAAATATGCAGCCAGTATCTAGATTTGGAAGGAATGTTGCCTCAAAATAGTGCAGAGAAAGGAAAATGAGATCTATCTTTTCACTCTGAATAAACACAGTTGTCTTTTCTGTCTCCCTGGTTGGTCTCATTCTGTGAACTGTGTATTTGAGAAATTTTCCATATGCAGAAAAACAAGTCAGCCAGTGGTGGCTCTACTAACTAAGAAGCTTCTGTCTGTAACAATTTTACCAGAGCTGAAGATATGCTTTGAATAGGTACACACTAGAGGTTGGATATTTAAATTACAGAACATCACTTCTTGCCAAAGCTCACCATAGCACCTGTCTCATTTCCTAATACAGTGAAGAATTCTCCCTGACATCTGAATTTTCATCATGAAAATATTCTTTCACAAATACAGAGGTAAATTGAATTAGTTTGGATACACCTGCCACAATCTGGGAAGATGAGACAGGGTTTGAGCTTTCCATATGATGTGTAAACCTTGTTCGTGGTGTAGCTGTTGGTTCTTCTAATGTTATCATTGTGGCTCTTATTTTAAAGTCAGGAGACTATTTTGCATTTTCTGATGTTCTCAGAAGACTTTTTTTTTTAAGTCATGAGATGCACTTAACTTGATATGTGATGAGAAGCAGGTGTACTGAGTAGGAAGACAATGGCATGGCCTCTAGCACTTTATTTATGAGAACATCTTTTATCTCTGTCTCTCTACAATAGAAGTGTTGTGGCAAATCTGTCTTTGAAAAGTGGATGAAACAATGTTCTGAACACATTCCTCTTCCCGTAACCCATTTATCCTTCTACAACCTTCGCACTACCCATTTATTCCAGAGTCTAAGGGAAGCTTAGAAATTAGGTTTTCAATGGCACATCCCTTTTTGCTTTAGATTAGTGCTGTGTGTGCAAAGCATGATGTGTTGATATAAATGCTATCCTTTATTCAACAAACTTTGTTGTTTAATGCAATGAAACCAGGGCAGAGAGTTGAGGGGTAAGTCTCTTCTGATGGCACCACTTCTTCCTCAGGTGAACAGTCATTTTCAAAATTCTATGTTAGGCTGGATGCAGTTTCTAGTACACAGCTGTCCATGTCAGGATAAATACCTGTTCAATTAAGACCCCCTTGTTGCTAGCCCTCACAGAAAGGCCTAGCACTAAATAGATGTGGAAACACAAGTATAACATATTTTGCAGCACATATTGCCTGCTCTCTGAGGATCTGAAAGCAATTTGCAAACAGTAAGTAAGCCTCCCAATGATCCTAAGGGAGTAAGTACTATCCCATTTTATAAATGAGAAAACTGAAGCACAGACGAGTGAAGTGATTTGTCGGTGGTCACATAGAGTCTGGGATCAGGCAGGGAACAAAATCTGATCTTGTGACACCTTCCCTTCCCCCATCCTGTGTTTTAACCACAAGACTGTCCTCCAGCTTACCTTGATGCTGCCCTGCAGCTGCTAGATTTGAAGGGCATTGTGAAAACTCTTGCACTGCTGTTGATTCTGAGGTATTTGTTCTGTGAGTAAAGAGAGGATTGCAGCCTCGGGGGCTGTCAATTAGTCACTTTTCATCAGCAATAAAAATGCACTCTTTTGGTTTTAACACAAAATAAAACACACCTCAATTTAGCAGAGGTAGGCAAAATTCTAAATACCTAAATCTCCAATCACACAATTTCTCAGAGGAAACATAGTAGATGGGAGAAATGAGTTATGATTGGGGAAATATCTAGACGTCAGAATTCACAAAAATAAGGGTCCATCTAAATTCATCCAGCTCTCTATTTTGGGCCTAATCCTGTTTCCATTGAAATCAACAGCATAACTACTACTTACTTCAAATGTAGGAGATCTAATGCTACATACCGATCTGGGTTTTCTGAGGATACATATTTTGGAGAAGGAAAAAATGGAAAACTGCCCATTATGCTGTCAGTGACATGTAATTGACTACTTGACCATTGCTCCACATATAGCTGAGGATGGGAACATAAGGTCCTTAGTTTGTTTAGGTCAAGCATTATTCTTCCAGACACAGTTTCATAAAGTTCTGAAATAGCCTTTCCTAGACAAATGTGCAAAAAACAACACAGTAACTAGAATAAGCTGCAGTCATGAATTTTATGAATAGTTTGCTGGAAAGCACATTAAAGGGTAACATCAGTCCAAATAAAAAGTCTGCATTGTTCTGATTCTAAGCCTGCAGATGGATAATTCACAATGTATGTGGTTTTCATGGCCACCATTATGAGTAGTCTTGTTTGCCTTGGACCTGCTTGTTTGCCTTGGACCTGCCTTTGAACTGCAAAAAATCTTGACTTAGTGCTTTTTAGAAAGTTTTTACTCCCTTTCCACAAAGTGTGGAGAGTACAAATAAACTGAGGAGAAAATTCTCTAGAGAATAAGAACAAGGGAACATTTAATGAAACCAAAACGCGGCAAAGTCACAAGTGATAACAGGATATATATTTTTCTCCACATAGTGCACAATTAACCACTGGTACTCATTGGTACAGGATACCACTGTGGTTAAGAATTAAGCAGGATTCAGTAAAGAATGAGACACTTAAAGGGGTAAAAAGAATATCTAGAGCTACAATTGTGAGAGAGAGAGACAGATAGAGAGAGAGAACTATATTTTAAAGGATCTTTAGAACATCAAGGATCTTTATGACGTAAAACTTTGGGGCATAAGCTAACTTCTAACTATTGGAAGATTGTGAGAAAACTGTCCTTGGGAACGGGTTATCTAAGAACGGCATACTGCTGAATTTCTTCCTTTGACTCTACCAGAACAGGCCACTGCCTGAAATAAGATACTGGCCTGAATGGATGACTGGTCCCCCTCAATATGGCAAATTCTATGTTCCAAATCATATCAGGGGAGCTGGCTCCTCTTGAATACTAGCTTCAAACTCTTTGTTCATTGGACTTTCCCTACAATGGAACCTGTGTTTCCCCGAGAGAGGAATTTAAGCTCCAGTGCTCCTGAGTGTCTATCCATTTTCTCTATGTTCATGTTGTGTAGTAGATAGTGAATGGAGCATTTGTAGCATCTTGAGATCCATGTTTTAAATGAAACCTGTTACACTACCTGATGAAAGCAGTTCTTTGGTTGGGAAGAATGATGGTGCCTTAATGCACAGACTGACCATCTTTTTCAGTAAGGCCCCAATTCAGGAAGAGAGCCTTATTCCAAAATGATGATTAAGCACATGTGTAAGTCCATTAGAAGCAACAAGAAGTTTTCATCTTCACATAGTCACACTTCAGAGCAGAATTACCCTTTAAAATTGGTAAAAACATTCTCAGACAATTACAAGTAAAAATAATTTTATCAGTGTAAATTTTTTCTGCGGTGTTCTTAAACTGATGTGAAATATCTATGAACAAACTTTGAATTATTTCTTCAGAATTGCCTTTCTAATTATGCCCAGTTACTATTTTTGATAATAAACTTTTGTAATTAGCATACTCCTTGCATCACCTACCTCCCAACAATGAGCTCAGCTATATTTACGCAACAATGCATATAACCACCTACAGGATATACTAAGACATTTTCCAAAATTTGCACATGCTGTTGAATGAAAAGGCTAATATTCAACTTTATTTCCCCCAACAGTGTAATTGGCAAAGTGTAGAAGTTGCTTGCCCCTCTCAACTACGGCCTCAAAATACGAAAAAGCACCATTGCCGTGGTAACAAGTTGCTCCCACTATCTATAAAAATAAGACTAGTTATTTGTTTCCATTGATAACATCTTAGCACTGCTCAAGGCAGTAAAACATGACAGGTCAGTCCTTGTCACAATAGTCACGTTGTCTTGGCCAATCAAAGAAAAACACTACCTGCTGAAATTGACTGTGATGGATACAATTATAAATTGTTAGCATTAACCAGTTTTGCCACTATCAACAATCAGATGTTCCAATTGCTCTTCTCACCTTTCCCTTCCCATGCAAGAAGCAAAAGAGTTATTTTGTTTCTTATCTGGCAAAGCACATGCTTGCTAATTTTATACAATCTCATTTTGGGAATCAAGCATCTGCCCAGAATGCTGGTCTATCTCTCCAGCATAGCTGCTTATGGGGGCCAACGAGGGATGGTTTCAAAAACAACTGTGCAGGAAAATACATACAATATCTGATGCACATTACCCCACTGCTCAGTAGGCATGGCTCACTCCCTGGTCAGAAAGGCATTATAGTGAATCCCATATCAGGCCTTCCTTCCATTTACGTATATGTGCTTTACCATCATAGTATCTGGGTGCTTCACAGTTATATTTGTTCTCATTACACTTCTGTAAACATTAACAGAAGTATTATCCCCATTTTACAGGTGGGGAATTAAAGCTCAAAGAGGCTAAGATAGTAAAGATATTTAGGTACCTAAAGATACAGATAGATGAGTAGTAAATTTTTCAAATTGAAGTCACTGGGAATTAGGTGCCTTGGTGCTTTTGAAAGTCCCACTAAACACTTTTCACCATAGCTCCCAGGGAGGCAAATGCTCCCAGCAACTAAAAAAGAGCCAACAATGCTGACATTTTCAGCACCACTGTATTCCCCCCTCCTTCACTGCCACCGAAAGTATCAGTGACCATGGCAGTTTTTTGGCGGCAGGGGCCATGCACCTTGTAGACCACTGCCAGAAGAAGTGGCAATGGAAGTCTTTCAGCAGCAGTGGGCCCCTTCACTGCCACACACCTAGGGGCGCCTCAGTTTTTGGGCTGACCTCTAGTTTTACAGCAGATTCGTCAAGGCCTGGGGTATAGATATGTGCAACCCTCAGAGTATGCTGTAAGGCCTCTTAGTGGTCTATCATTTTCTGATGAGTGCACTGCTTGGGATGTCAATGGGTTGGGAAAGGAAGTCCTGAAATATGGTAATCTGGAAGTTCATTAGAAATTGATTCATTAGAAGCTGTATGGATATTTTTCAATAAGTAATGTACATGCATCTAGAGCTTTGGGATAGGCTCTTTCAATAAATCAAAATAATTAAATTTTATTCATTAAATATTCATTACACACCTTAGAACATCAATGGAATGCAAGAAATCTATATTTTGGAGAGCAGCAGATGTTCGGGTAATGTGCCAGAATGCATAACCTGTCAATATATACATAACATTTTACAATTAAAATAGATATTTCTTAAAGCATGCCAAGTATTGTATCATATTACTTCGTACTGATTAATAGCAGGCTGCATGAAGTGACAAATCAGCCTACTGATGTGCTGAAATACTGTGTGGCAGAAACATCTATTAGCATGAACTGACAAAAATATGGGTTTATAGAAATTTCAAGCCAATAACACAAAAAGCCTATGTAAGCTTTAACCTCACATAGGGTATAGAAGCTCTTCACATGCAGTTTAGTCCATGTGTCCTCTATTTAATGGGACACCAGTGATATTGTAGAGTATTAAGAAGTATAATAGTTCTTGGTCACACAATTTTTTTTATTATAATCAATCACCAACGTTGAAGTCCAGGAAGAATATCCCCCACTCCTCAAAACATAGTGAAAAAGATTTTGGAGAGTTTTGCATTTTTCTGGTTGCTCTGTAGGGTGTGTCCTACCTAGAAAAGTCTCTGGGATGATAAGGAGTTTTGCTGGATCTTAGTTCTTCTAGGGTTTTTGGTTTGGTCAGGTTTGTTTGTTTGTAAAAAATTGCCACATTGAGAAGACTGAATAGGCTACAGAACAATAGAAATCAAATTTTCTTCTGATTCATTCTGGTGATTCTGAAATGTCTCTTGATTGAAATAGATAAGCCAATGAAGAGAGAATTCAGAGATTTGGGGAGAACCTCGTTACAGATGTAACCCAGTCATGAAATACAGAAAATGAACAGGTCTTAGAAATCCTGTGATCCTGCCTGCTAACTGAGATCAAAGAATTAGTTTCAGGTAAATGTTTGGCAACCATACAAACAGTGAAGAGGATGATGTTTGGTTTTGTAAAAGAATGGAGCTAGGGAGCATTGATAAGGACTGTTGCTGTTTCTGTGAGAGCTACATATCCTTGAAGGCTAGTTCTGACCAGATGAAACTGCTTGCCTGTTTCTGGGTCTGTTATTTTGTCCTTGTTCTCCCTAATAAGGAAGGATTGTAGCTGTACCGATGAGAAGCTGTAGCTGTTTCCTGCAAAATGTATTCTGACGGTCCATAAAGGATACTGCCTGACATTATGGGGGCGGAGACAGTCTTTGTTCTCTCCCCGTGAGCGCTCTCGTATTCTGAATAAAGTAACAGCCTTGATTGACATACTCAAGTTTATTGATTCGAAGTTTTCTTTGACAGTTTTGTTCTGCTTGATAAGCACTAAGTTTCTTATGGGGCTAGTAGGTTGTTCAAACTTGAAATCAGTGTCACTAACTGAGACCTATTTTTCCCTATAGGATCAACAGGCTCACAAAATAATTTCAAAATATGACTAAGCAATTAGCTAGTTCCATTGGCCTGCTTTCTAGAGCCCATACTAAAATGCACAGAGCAGGTTAATGTGTCTTTGTGACATGTTTTTCCATGCACATGCAAAACCCAGGTTGAACCTGAATAACCCTAGTAAGGGTAGCTGCTATGATACGTATCTTAAACATCTTTTACAAAATTCATGGCATCAAAATCAGGAGCGGGCAGTCACTCAAATAACCTTCAAGATAGTTACCTTCAAGTGAGGGACAAGTTCTGCCTTTGTTCAGCTCCCCAGAAGTAACTGCAGCTGCATAGGGTGTCAATTAGATAACGATTTGTTTAAACATTTTGTTTAAAAAACTTTTTATATGAAAAAGTTAGACTAAGCCCTTGATCTCTTTTTAGAAGTTCATTTGTTCTGAGGTTTGCCAGTTGCCTTCTCTCTGCTTCATCTCCAGTGCTTTCTGGCTTCCTATGTGTGTATGTTTCTTTCCCAGCATGCATAACACACTGAAAATAATAATTTGTCTTGATGTTGTTCATATTGCCATTTCACACTGGGACTCGCCTGCTCTGTCAGCCAATACAATATGCTAACCTAAGCAAAAACATGGTATTCTCTAGAATAGTCTCCACTGGGGTGACTTTTGAAGGCACAAATTGTAGTTAAGCACCTATCTCCCATTGACTTTTATGCTAAACTGCAAATTAGTGCCTTTGAAATCTCGTACTAGATATGCCACTGCCCAGCACTATAGAGTGATATCAGCACAGAATGTAGCCAGTTCTTCGATGGCTTTCACCAAAGTGGAGAGAGAGCAAACAGAAAGGTGTTCATGAATATGAAATTCCTGGGGCTTGTCTCATTCTAAAAGCTTTGAACTTCCCCTGTGTCATTCACAAACTCCCCATCACAACATCTGAGCTGCAGCACGACAAATTTTTTTTTTTTCTGGCACAGACATGAATGCCATTCCACTGGTTGACTCTCTGAGGATAGAAAGACAAAATATTTTGCAACTCCAATTAGGAAGCAATACACATCACCTCTAAGTTGTTTTGCCTCTGGCAATGTGGGACATTAAATCTCATATTTACTTCCAAACCAAGGTCAGAAAAGCTAACTTAGGGCTTGCCTACACGAGCACCGTATTGCGCATTAAAAAACATTACCGTGCGTTAACAAGCAAACTGTACATACGTGAAACGTTGTTGCTGCGCACTAAGCGCCTTGTTGATGCACATTCCAACAACCACTCCGCCGAGAGTGGTAACAGCTGTTGCGGATCATCTGTTGCGCGTTTGAGCTCGTGTGTACCCTCCGCAAATGTCCCAGAGTGCCAATCTAGGCCACTCTGGGACATCGGAGCTGTCATATGTCAATTTCACTGCTCTAGCTGAGCAGTGAAATTGACATATGGGCTCCGGGAGTCAGCTGAAGCCTCGGCGCTTTAAACCGGGGCTCCAGCTGATTGCCGCCCCAGCTGGGGGATCGGGTGGCGGCAGAAGCTCCTGCCGCCACCCAAACCCCT
>ML685793.1:23461456-23638415 GCA_007922175.1 Pelusios castaneus | reverse complement strand
GTGCTGGGGTTCGGGTGACAGCGGGGGCTGGCAATGCAGCCCCCCCTGCCACCGGAAGCCCTGCAGCTGGGCTAGGGGGCTGGCTGTGGGCAGTGCATGGTGGGACAGGTGCCCACCATGCACTGCTCTTCTTTCACAAAGGAGCATTCCAAGGGTGAATGCTCCTTTGCGAAACAAAGAGCACGTGTGTACACGAGAAAGCGCAATACTTATTGCGCTTTACTTGTCCCGCCATAACTTATTGCGGGACAAGTATTCTCGTGTAGACATAGCCTTAGTGACATGATTTCCAAAGCAATTGATGGAAAGTGAACAGGTTTACTCAGCACAGGGATTTCTTTGCTAGTACACTTGAGAGTAAAACTACTGAGTTTTTAAACTATACCTAACTGGACAATTTAGGGAAGAATTACCATTGCACTATATCACTCTTTAGATGGAGAAATTCCACATTGTGTCCTGTTCTTGTTGATGTCTGGTTTGGCAAAACTCCATGGCTATGTCTACACTTGCTAAAATTAGTTTGAATTAGTTAGTTCGAATTAACTAATTCAAACTAATTTTAGTTAGCTCGAATTAGCTTAATTTGAACTAGCATGGCCACACTGGAATGTTAATTCGAACTAAGCAAACACTTGCTTAGTTCCAATTAGCGATTCCCATTCATTCCAATGGCCGGTTAATTCGAACTAAGAAATTAGTTGGAATTAACATGGCCACATTGGTTATTTCGAACTAGTTAGTTCGAATTAACCCCTTAGTTCGAATACCCTATTCAAACTTATTAGTTCGAATTAAGCAAGCCCTTAATACGAACTAACTAAAGCCTAGTGTAGCCATGGCTTTAGTTAGTTCGAATTAAGCCTCCTTAATTCAAACTAACCTGCCAGTGTAGACATAGCCCATGAGAGTTGAATGGGAGAAAGATAAGGCTGGGTGTAGATTCTGTGTAGGAATACAGTTTTATCTTAAAATATCTAATTTCTCCCAGCTACGGACAATAGATTTCATTTTTCCTGGCTGGCTCTGAGAGAACCACAAATGTCTTCAATTCTGGGGGGGAAACAAATGAGTTTGAAATATTTTTGTTCACCTTCCTGGCAACATGAATTAGCTGTAGCCAACCAAAGAACTACCATCATCTCACTTTTTACCAGCCCATTTTAACACTTGTCAAAGGAAAATAGGACATTTGGCACAGTTTTTTCATTTTCTGAAGAGCAAAGTAAAATATAATCTATTATGTGCTCTGATTTTGCCAAAAGCATTATGAAGTGGAAACATGGAGTTTATTTGAACAAATTAATTTTCTATAACTATTTCAGTCACAACAAAAACATAAAGGCCTGCTCCCATGGAAAGCATTGCAGAAAGGAGCAGGACAGTTTCTTTGAAGTTTCCTTCATAAACCTTGTTCCAGATGTTTCCATTGAGAGGAGAGGTATTTGCCTGAGCCAATAAAAACAAGCAAAGTATTTGGTGGCTCTAAGCCCCATAGAATCTTCTAGACACTAGAGGTACGTCCACACTGGAGCCTTAGGTCAACTTAAGGGCGGTTAAGTCGACCTACAGACCGCTGCGTCCACACTGGGCACTTAAATTGACCTAAGGCTTAAGTCGACCTTATTAAGTTGACTTAAGCCAGTGCAGACAAGGAATAGCCCTTAAATCGACCTAATTGGCTTCCAGGCCCCCTTGCAGAGTTCCTAGCCACTCCTCTGTCACCTGCCAGTGTGGACATAGGTCTGTGGACTCACTAAGACGACTTAACAAGGTTGACTTACGTGTTTTGAATATATATACAATCAGAGACAGGGACAGCTATACAAACAATGCATTCCTCAAAAATCCAGTACATCTCTACTGGAGTGCCAAGTAGCAATAGGATCTTAAAATCTTTTTTGAAAAGATAAAACCATTATACACATGCACAGCACACATTGTTTGAAAGCTACCTCAAGTTTATTTTGATGATAGACATCCCATAATCCTCTAGGTAGCTTTCACAAAAAATAAACATTCATAATAACTAGAATCAATGTCCAAGCAGATTGTCTTCCCCCTACTAAAAGTTATGTAGCTGAAATCAGTCATAATCACAAAACCCCTCAGCTGTCCCACTAACCCTCCACATTTGTCTGTTCCAAATAATTCACCCAATGGACACACAGTATGTTAGTGATGAAGAGCAAAGGCAGGGGACGGGGGGAATAAGTTCCAGAGCAGAGACATTGCAGCTGGTCCTTCCCTCTTTAAACCCCAGATCTAGGCGCCCCTCCATGTTTCACATGTACATTTTGCACAAAGTTATTGACGCTTACCCCTGAGGCTGAGCACAATTAATTCTATTTATTTCTAGCTTCTGCAAAAAATGTTGGGGGGGGTTTCCGATTAGAGTGACATTGTCAAAGAACAATAAGTACACTCCAGAAAATGTGCACAAGGCCATAATAGCCCCTGACTGAGCAGGAGGGGATGGAATTTTAAGGTCATTAGCATAAGAAGAACGGGTAAAATGCTACTTTTCATTCCCATGGTTTTTGTAAATTCCAGGATGAGGACTGGAGGAGAAATCAATGATACATGGGGGCCTTTGTGAGCTGTGGGGAACAGATGTGTTTTGGCATGAAGGAGGAGCATGATACCGTGAAGGAGAGGTGTTGATTGAAGGAGAAGCAGAAAGGCTGGTATTGTAGATAGGTAGGAAATCAGGTTCAATGAAGGCCACTGGGCTTCCAAAGGAGGCCATGTAGAGTGCTGGCTGGCTAACATGCAAACATCAGCGGAAGCCATGGTTTAATTTCTTATGAGACAAAGCTTCTTGACAGGTTCTGCAGCTCTGGGAATCAAAAGGGTTATAGCTCAGAGGAAGCTTTGCTTCCCTTTGATCACTGATCCTGAGAGGATGTATTGGGACTCAAGCTGAGAGTGCTGAGCATCCAAAGCTCCTGCTAAAGTGAATGGAGTTGGGAGTGCTCAGCACCCCTGATGGCTCTGCCCTAAATATACAGAGGGGTGGGCACAAGAAAATGAAGGATCTATAGATATATTCTTTGTGGTGATACAGCCCTGAAAGTGCCACTGTGCTGGACAGCCTGGAGCCCCAGAAGAGAAAAGGAATGATATAGAACTAAACATCTCCTGTGACTGATGGAGGGAACCAACCCAGGAAAATTTATGTCAGTGTGATGTTCTACATGATGAGTCATTATATGGTGATTGTATGTATTGTTTTTTCAACTAAAGGCATACATATATGTGGTGAAATATTCAATGTTACAAACAGAGTATCTTAGAAAACAAGTTTAGATGCAAGCATTTAAAATCTCTTGGTAATAATGGTGAAGGTGATGTGGTTGGGAGAGTGTGTGAAGTGTTTTAAAATTATGCCTTTGAGTGCATTTATTTATTTTATTACCTGCAAATCCCCATGTTTAGGCAAACTGTCTTATTTTCCAAGTTATAATATGACTGCTGCATTCTTATATAGTATGTACATATATATTTCTTCCAACATATTCCCTTTATTTTTATTAAAATGGTGCAAAACTCCTTAGAGACTTTCAGGAATGAAATCAGATTTGGAGATAGTAATATGGATGTTATCCTGGAGATTAATTTTTTCTTTCTTTAGCATCCCTAAACCCAAAGGACCCTGGAGCCTGGCATAAATAGAGCCATTCTCTACAAATTTGAAAGGAATATAACATAGAACTTCCATCACTGATAAGTATGATTTTCTATTCTCTTTCTGAGGTACATTACTTTGTGCAAGATCAACCAGCACATCCTTGAAAACTACTATTGCAATCTTCTTTGTGGATATACTTCCTGTATAATAAGTGGCAAATATGTCACAATTCTTGCAAGCTGTTTTTCTTGTTTGACTTATAGTAACACCTAAAAACCCTAATCAATATTAGAAGCCCGTTATGTAGATGATTTACATATACATACACTTATGAATCTCTGTCACAAGCTAAACAGACAAGATAGTTGACAATTGGGAGAAAGGGAGCACTATTAATCCCATTCTACACATGAGGAACTGAGCGCTAAAGAGATTAAATGACTTGACCAAGGTCACACAGAAAATGTGTGGCAGAACCAGGAACTTAACCCATAGTTCCTGAGTCCCAGATGAGTGCATTAACAACCACACCATCTTATTAACTTCTTGATTTCAGGATGCACTTTTATTCCATGTGTACCTACAGTGTGCTGCAGTTGTGTATATTCACTCTTTAGCTTTTTTGATGGTTAGATCAGTTAGATGATAGTTGTTACTGAAGCACAGATTTGGACTGAGATTGCAAGGATCTCCGGGGGGGGGGAGGGGAGGGCAGGGGAGGGAATGAAGGGGAGCCTCTGATGGACTATTTGGGCTGGACAAGGAAGGGAGGCTTATGGAACCAGAGATAATTTAAAGGTAAGAGTCAACTGTAGAGAAATGAAGGACACTGAAATAATGTTATGAAGGCTCTTTCAAATGTCAAGCCATGCTAACAACTACTGTTGGATCTCTATTATACTGCTGTGTCCTTCCAGCAATGTGTGTGATGGCTACCATTTAGCAAAGACATTCTGAACAATCTACAAATAAACATGGACTTCAGTATTAGAAAGATCAGGCATTTTATTGACCATTATCATGGTGTTGCGGGGCAGAAGGTCTCATCCATTTGAAGCTAGTTCCCACATCTTCACTCAGTGTTGAGATTTTTAGACCATGGGGTAATAAATCATCAGCACCTTCTCTATTGATTTTCCCTATTGTGTTAATCATTGTAAAGGTAAGTGGATCCAACAGGAGTCTTGTTCTCAGCACCATAAGCACCTACTGATTTTATTGAGCAAAAATTGCTTTTCCCATTTTCAGCTGACATGTAATGTTGAGCTGTGATACTTTATGTCACACGGAGCTTCACCAGGGTCATTCTAATGTAACGCATGACTCACATCATGCAATGAGACTGAAATAACATATGGTACCATTTGTCCAAAAGCAAATGCAAAAGAAATCATTCTCTCTGTCACAACTTCATCCTTTACTACATTAAAGGATGACTGTGTAACAACTGCACTTTAACAGGCCTTTATTAGAACTTGACCCTTAACAAATATCATAATTTTGCCAACAGATACCTAGTTGAAAGAAAAGTTTTTAAAATAGATTTAAAACTTGACTATCACATAAGGGGGAGGAGGGAGGGAATCCTGAATGTACTTTATGTGCTTACAATACAAGTGAGAAAATAAATGATGGTAGGCTAAATTTTGCTCTTAGGGCCTGATCCACCACCCATTGAAATCAATGGAGAGATTCCCATTGACTTCAATAGGTGCCAGAGCAGGCCTACATTAAGATCACTGAGATGACATGTGCCAAGTTGTACTTTCAGTTAAGTACGTTGTTTTTAAGTATATTACAAAATTCAGGAATGGAGCAAATTCTAAATGCAGCCAATGGGACTCATGCATACTTACATCAAGGTTGATTTTGGTCACTTCTGAATTGGAATAAGTACACAGAACTTCACTATATGCATGTATTACATGCTTTAAAGAATAATATACAGAGAAGTCATTTGAACAATACACACGACTGTAACCCTTGATATTTTTGACTTTGTAGATAATAATCAATAATGGAAAGAAATATTACTGTGTCACTTCATTAAATGGTAACAGTAACCAAATATAAGTTTCAAAATGGCCATGTTCTTTTCCTTAACATCAGTGAAAGCCAGCCTGTAAATCAGATCCTTTATGTGAAACTTGTAACCCTGACAATTTCGCTGCCTGAAACCTATGTAAGCCATGTGACCAGTTACTTTATTTGATTAATATTACAATAGTATCTAGGGGCACCAGTGGAGATTGAGGCTCCATTGTGCTAAATCCCATAAAACACATAACGGACAGATAGATGCTGTCCAAAGATTATACCATCTGAATTGATAGATAAAGGCAATATTATCACATATTTACAGCTGGGGAGTGCAGGTCCAGGTACATTAGGTGCCTTGGCCACAGTTAACACATGAAATGTATGGCAGACCCAGGAATTTAACCCAGATTTTCCAAGTCATTGTCCAATGCTTTAACCAAAAGACCAGTTATGGGGATGAGCAGTTTTTAAGGACATATTGCAAACTTTGCTCTAGTGCCTATAGTATGTGCCATGCAGTGTGCTGGTTAGAGAAACTTGCCTTGATTGTCTATTGCCCTGAACCTTGTGTAGTCATTTGCCACAAGTCAAAAGTGGGTGTAAAACACTACCATTCTAAATTTTACAATCCAGTTTTTTTGACGTAATAGCTACACAAGATGCAGGGCAAGAAAGAATAGAGATGCAGTCACTATATATGGTCCTAGTTACCAAAGGTCAATGACACTATTACATGACAAGAGTCGGTCTTCACTCAGTGTACTGGCTGTTGTTCCAGTACTTACTGTGATTAACAAGTACAAAGCCATTTTTCCAGCTTTTTTCCCAGACAGCAGTAGATTACTCTCGAGAATCAAAAGCTTAATTAGTTAAGAGGAACGTTCGGACTAAGAATCCAAAATGCCACAATGGGGAGTTTTGGGGGCGGAGAATTTAAAGAAAAAGAAGTCTTATCTTGCTCCCATTTATTCAAAAAAAAAAAGGCAACATAATTGTTCAACTTTATTTATGATTATAAAGGATGGAAGTTTGGGAGACATGATTATTTTCCCAAGGAAAATAGAGATAAGAGAATATTTGTCAAGCATGAACAACTAATTCTGATGGGAAGTAAAGTCTCTAAATTGATTAAGGCATGGGCATAAGATAGGCGTTATCAATAAATTGCAGGGGATTCTGTTTTGGCCAAGAGATAGAAAAAATTAGCTTCAAATTATTGTTGCAAGCTAGAACAAACCAATGATGGAAAGAAACAAAAATAACCTCTTGCATTGAGATGTCTTAGTAACGTTCCTCAGCTGTCTTGCTTTTGAGAAAAAGGCTTCTTTCTTTGGTGTGGGCTTGCAGTTAGTGTCAGGCACTTCCACATGACAGCACTTTTAATGTTGTTTGTCTATGGTCTGCTGCTTCTGGAGCTGATATGCACCAATATTTAGTTTCAGAATTTATGTGCAACAGCCTAGAGCAAGTTCTCAAATTCAGACAGCCATTCTCTCTGCAATCTTTCCATCAAAAGCCTGCTTTTCAGAGAAACAAGGAAGCACACTTTAAATCTATTTCTTTCCAGTACACATTGCCCCTTGCTAAAACTAGTTGTACAGATATCAATTCAAATAAACAAGTGAGATGTTTAGGCAAATCATTAAACAAACAAAATATATGGTTATACTTTAATAACTGGATTAAGAAGGGATAGCAAATGGAAAGATAAACATCCATTTTCTTTGTATTAATGTAACTTACACTGTAATATTTTTCAACTAAGCAAGGCAAAATTCATAGAGATTTCAGGTGAAGCTCCCTAGGAAAAGCCCCAATTTTTGATATTTATGATATATTCACAATCTTTGTTTGAAGTTTGACGGAAATAGCTCATAATTTAAAACATAAATATACATAATCATCTATTTTTCTGCACTGCCTGGCTTTGCCCAGGAAATGGCCATACCATGATACTGCAGAAAATTGAGAGAGAATTTTATTGTTAAATTTCTAATCTATTCTCCAGACCAACAGCTCCCAAACTTTAGGATGTTTTTTCAACACTTTTGAAGCTGTTGCATCACTACTTTCCACCATTAGTCACCCAAAGCATCACAGCTTGCCTCTTTCCACTGAAGGCATCTCATTGCTTCAACTTGAGGTGAACAGAGACAGGGTGACATCATCAGTGAGTGCCCACCCACATAGAGTGTTCTGATCCCATCCATCTTTGAAATATTCAGCTAAATTTGTGTAGAATTTGGTCTTTCCTCTGAAATTATTTCATCCAGCAGGGCTATAGGTTGTGGGAATCTGCATGGGAGAGCAAAGTAAAAAGATCATTTTACATATAAAAATATTGAGGAGTATCTTGGTTCAGCTGGTGGTTTCAGGGATACAAATCTGAAGCAAGAAGGAGAATCCCACAATTTATTTCAGCTTTAAACATCTGTAAATTATGAATCCTAGAAGAGATCTGATGCACAATCTGCATCTGGGATGGAAGGAAGAAACTGATTTTTACTTTGAAAAAGCCTTATATTAAATCATGCTCCCCTCACCCCCCACAACAAGAACAGAAGTGAGGATCTCCTGCTTGGCAAGTGTGGACTGTGGGACATCAGTATTTTACTTTTAAAGAGATGCCTTTGCTGCTCCAGATAGGACAGGCAAAACAATAGTGGAAGGAATTATCCCTCCCTCCGATAGCTTGTTTGGACTGAGAAAAGTGGTCAGTTTAGCCATCATGCTTTAGAAACTCTTCACCTTATTTCTCTAATGGAGACACTGGTTGAGACCTTTCATTTCTATATGGCTGGCTGAGATCCATCTGAGTGGGATCCTGGGGTGGACACCAACTAGCTAAACTGAAGTAATATGTGTTAATCAGTCTCTATGTAAGGGAGCAGGTCAGGTTTACCTAGCAGGTATTAGCTATCCCAGACCTAACCTCCAGTTCCTTTTCATCATCTTGATAAACCCTCACAGTAACAACTTCACAATGAAGCTCAGGACAAGAAATCTCTGCATAGATTGTCCCGTGGAGTTCCTACCCAGTTGTTCCATCAGGAAATGTTACCTCCCCATTGGAACAGGTCATGGGAATGCCCCCAAACTTAGCAGATCCCCAGGGATCTACAGGAAGTCATGTCCACTGTGCACCCATGCTTCTGCATGGGCTCTGGTTCCCACAGCCCCAGATTTATGGCTGTCAGGTTTGATTGGGGTCATGCTCCCAGGATGATCTCACGATCTCTGGAGTAGAGCTCCATAGAAAAGATAATATGGCTGCAGGTAGTGTAAAGAAGCCAGAACTTATCTGGATCTGGCCAGCTGAAAATGTCTTTAGCACAAGAGGGGCTGAAGTAGGGTGAGACAGCTGTATATAGACTGTCATATAGGCTGTCTTCATGTGCTGGACAGCTCCTTGAGGCCATTACCAGTTGATATAGTTGAAACTAGGACCATGGCTTCTGAGATTAAAATTCCAGATGTCAAAGAATCAGATCTCCCCCTCTCATCCCTCTAAGGACATTTGCCAGCATAATTCAGGAACCTGCATAAGTGAGTCATAATTCATTTTTGTGAGAAAAATCTCAGACAATGCGCATTCGCATGACTCTAGCCTCACAGGCTTTGTATGGAGGGGCATTGGTGAGGTTTGAGGAAAAATCAACCTCTTCCTCCTGGCAGTAGTTTCAGATTCCTTTAATTCCCTCCCATGAAAAAAAAAAAGGATGGGATGGTGATAAGACCCTGTATTTACTTTTGTCACACACACAGAAATACTTAATAACCAAGTACCTGCTCACCTTCCAAAAAATTAAAGGCATACACCTTTGGAGGACATGATCCCAATTTACTAAAACAGTATCAGTAATGAATTTTAAATCACCTTGGCATGCAAATGAAAAGCCACAGTCTCATGCAAATCAGATGGTAATGGGATGTGGAATAAATGAAAATCTCAAGTCACTTTGGTTTTCCTGTACCATCCTTGAAATAATTGGTCAGTTATTTCCAGTTCGAGAAACCTTTTCCATAGGTCTGGAAGTGGAGTGTGTAAATGGATATGAAGCAGGAATGAGAAAGGACTGAGGATTCATGAACACAACTTAGAAATGGTCTGAAAGAACCTACTGCTGCACAGGGCACTTGCAGCTGTACCATGCATGTCCACCATTCGTCCAGTTGATAATCTAAACTGACATGGGCTTTGGCAGTGTTGCAGAGAAAATTTTCAAAGATAGATAGTTTTCTTCATAGTATTTCTAGGATACCAAGCAAACATGTACCCCCCTTCAGCATCACACATGCATGTTTGTAGTTCTCGTCTATGGGTTGTTATATGAAAAATGCCTCTTTACAACATGCTACTTTCCTTTATGCCAAACTGCACCCCAAAAACCAATCCGAGGATGTGAGATTTTTTTTCTGACTAACTGCTTGCAGTCAGCATGCCTGCTTTTGCTGTACAAATGATTTGCAGGATTTTTTTGAAAATGACATGCACACACAAATCTTAAAATGATTCCAACTCATATTAGTTTGTGGGAGTCCATTCTTACAAATTTACAGTTACAGGAAACCAAAGGTGCACCATGGTAGAAATTACTGGAATAGAACATTAGTCTCATTTAACTGGAATAAGAAAAACAGTATTTCTGGTACTGCTGCAGAATTTCTGAAAGAGTAAGAAAAAGTATTAACTCTGCAATTCATTTTTTCCCTTTACCCTAAATGCATGAACTGTTGTTCCTGTTTGTTCAAAAGTCTATGCTTTCTCACTCTTCTTTGGGTGCACAAAGAGGGGAGTCTCTGGCTTTCGGTATTTTTAAACTTGCATTTTAGAAGTCACATACCTTTTGCTATAGTAAGTCCTGCAATGGGAATCATGTAGAGAGTCATCTCTACACCCACTCTAGAGCCCCTAAAGAGACTTTGAATGGGTGCCCCCTATGGAGTTCTTACTGCAGGTTCAGGGCTTTATTTGTTAAATCATGGTGTAATTCCTTTGGGATTATTTGGTAAATCCCAATTAGTATGGAAGAGTTCGTAGTGGCTAATCGTAGTTAAGTACTCAAGAAAATAATAATAATTTGCCAAAACCTTCACTCAAGCCCAGACCCCACTCAGGAAAGGAAGCTGAAATACAATGGAAGATTTATTTTAACTGTGGGGTGAGATAGGAGGCAACCTGAACTAAAGAAGGGCAAATGTAGCTTTTGGTTTCTGTGATTCTTGCAGCTCTGTGTGTGGGACTGTGGGGAATTTGCAAGAGTGTTGAATTTAACGTGGGCATTTGAGGCCACCCGTCTTTGGGAATGCTACCTATTCTTAGGCACAGATAATGGAGCGAAGATGAGTATAATCTTCTGGATCATACTAGGAAAAGGCTCATCCCTCCTGTCTTTCTCCCTCCTCCTCTTTATGATCACGTGTGGGCAACAGTGCAGGGAAAGTCTGCTGAATGTCCATCCCAAATGAGGAAAGAGACAATAAAGGAGAACAGATGTAGGGGATGTGGGACTGAAAAATAAGGGCACTGGAGGAGCTCCCAAGACCTTAAATCCATCTCTAGAAAAAGCAGTTGTCTGGACTCTGGGAAGGAATATTTTATGCTGGACTAGGAAGACAAAAGTTAGTAGAAAACAGCTAGAAGGGAGGAAGTGTTGGGAGGGGCAGAAATGTTGGTGGGTCTTTTCTCTACATTAGGCTTAGTCCACCTTTATGTGCTCAGTGTGCATATCCTAAACATTCAAGTAATTGCATCCTCCTTTCAGATTACTGCTTCCTTTCTTGAAACCGCATTCACCATTTCACACTTGAAATATTTCCTTTAAAAATATACAAATAGTCTTCATGCTATCTCTGCAGCATCTTTTCTGTGTCACCTCAGTAGTCTTTAGAATACTGCTGCCACTCAGCTGTGCTTCAAGGGTCTTAGAGCAAGAACATGCTATGCAACCCTCCTGATCTGCTAAGAGATACAGAAGAGATCTCACAGTATTTGTATATAGAAAGAGGTCTAGCTTCCAAGCTTCATTTCTTTCATATACAGTATGAAAAGATCTTGTTTTCCAAGATATTTCAAAATAATGCTACCCTTATTCTTGAGTCTCCAGTGAGAGGGATAAATAAAAGAATTAATTGTATCCAGCTTTACCTTTAAAGTGCTTTGTACTATTGGTATTAAGTAGCATTTTAAAGTATGCATTCTGATTGGAGGGGGCCTAGAATTCTGTTGAATGAGAAATAAAGTCATCTCATTCAGGTTTTCTGGTATTTCAGTGTCAGAAACAAACAGCACTAATCTGAGAACAAAATCTCTACAGTACCAGTATTGTCTCTTACAGCTCAGTGATGGAGGAGTCACTGCAGCTGTGGGTTTTATATTTGGGCCTTTATTCTTCTTATGACAAATTGATAAAGGAGGGTATTCTAAAGGTTGTGTTAAAAACTGACCTAATGCAGAAAGAAATTATGTTGTAGTAACTTATTTATTTAATTGTTAAAAGAGAAAGTTTTATATACCTAGGCTTGCTGTTTTCTTCAGGCAGAGGGTAGGGAAGATAAAAGCTGGCTACTTAATTTCAAGATGCAATTTATTGGAGACTTCTGTTTATTACCATTGGCATTTCTGTTGACCAGTATACATGTCCTGAAAGCTCTTTTTTATCACTTCTTTCCTACCACAGCCAAGCCTTACTATAATGAAATGTCAGAAAAATGTCATGTATTATGATTATGACATAGCTTGGAGTCTCCAGGCTGTGCGTTTGCCATGGGACTATTTCATACTGTGAAATATTTCACATTGTTGCCTAAGATGTACTGGGCCAGATCCTCAGATGACTTAAATTGGCATAATTCCACTGAAGCCAATAAAATTATGCAGATAATCTGCTAAGGAACTGACTCCTACACTACTAATGATCCAAGACCCGTGTAAATGAAAAGGACAATTTCCAATTATGTTAGTGGGCTTTCGATTGGGTTCTATGTCTATAAAAAACTCAGCTTTCTAATGTACAATAACCTCCATAAAGATAGCTTCCTGGGCAATAAACATATTTCTCTTATCAACACAGCCACCATTTTTTTTTACGAGTAGCAAAATGGAATCATCTTTGAAGTGTATTTGTTAATTAAACAACGTCCCTTCTGTAGAAACAGAATAAAGTAATTTATCCATGTCCACTAAGAGTCAACTAAGAACCATGGCTTTTTCTGTGTGTAGTGAATAAAGACATTAAAAACAAGCTCTTTCATGTCCCACAAGCTCAGTTCTTGTGTTCTTCTCATGACTGAAAAGAAGCCTTTGAATTAAATATAAAATACTTGTAAGAGCATGTTGAATGATTATTTTCGCTATCTTGCTGGTTCATTTTGCTAGCTTTTGATGTAATCCTATGTAACTTTGCCAGCCTTTTCTAATGTGGTCTTACATGCAACTTCATGTGACCCAGCGAACGTAGAATTAACAATACACAGATTGTGCTGATGGAATTTATTAATTCCAAAGGAGCTCTTGAAATCTGAATGTTCCAAATTACCAGTTTCATTTAATTTTCCTCTCACTTGCACCCCATCAGAAACTGGTTTACAAATACTGTATCATTACTGACCTGTTTAAATTGCTGTTTTATAATGCATATATCTAGAAGTGACAATGGAGAATTAAATAACAATTACTGGCTCTTAAGAAAAACCCTGCTCACTTCTGATTTTTTTGTGAAATCCTTCTCCATTGCATTCTGTTGAGCAAGCAGGTTGCCTACAGTTACTTTAGGACACTACAATACTGTCAGTATTCTCTTGCTTTTATATAGGTTTTTATAAACTTTATTTTAAAATGAATGTGTTGGACAGTGTGTAATCATTTTAGGACAATGGCATTAGAGTAAAGCTATACATAACAACTAAGAGAAGCTTTTATTATTTACATATGAGTGCCCAAAAGTGCACCAGGCAAACCACGCATAAAGTACCATCCCTGCTCAAGAGCGCTCACCATCCATATTTAAATGTAGTATAAGCAGTGAAGTTGATAAATAAACAGGGGTGGAGGGCTAAAGGATAAGGTAATGGAAAATTACATGGTTGCACACTAAGGCTATGTCTACACTTGTAAAGTTAAGTTGTCACAGTGAAAAATTTGGACTTTTCAAGAAAAAAAGTCATTTGTTTTCACTCAGTTATTCACCAAAAATCAACTCAAATTTGCAGAGTTTTGGTCTATCTGAAACTGTATTTTTCAGTAAATAAACTGTCCAAAAATTGTCAAATTCACATATTTGTCATTCAGTCTTCTCCTTGGTGCTATTGTTAATCTGGGCCTGGTCCACAAGTCCAACACCTAGACATCCTCATGCTTTAGAGATATCTATATTCTGATTCAATCAATGTTGCCAGCTCTCACAATTTCATCATGAGACTCATTATACGTATTGCTTTTCTTAAAGCTACAGTTCCTGGAAACCTTGGGTTATATGACAATCTCTGCTTTAATTTTAAAAATACCAGTCTCTTGTGGATGTGGAAAGATGCTTGAAAAAATGACCTGAGTGTCCCATAAAAGCTAAAAAAGCAGGAGGAAAATAACAAGAATACTTTTTTTATAGTCTCATGATATTTGGTTCATTCTCGTGATTTGGGGGGCTTTCCTTGTGATTTTTGAACACACATCATTGATAATATCAAACTTTATGGTTGCTTTCTATAGCTACTGTGGGCTAAACCAAAATCCAAATTCACTGTATTCATTTTTATAACTTGGATCCATCTCCACCCTTAGCACATACATGAGAGACAGTGCCACACTGAAATGTCCTTTGAAACTATGTCTAGTCAAGGTTTAAAAGAATAATTCCTTTCCCCCAACCCAAAAAATACTTAAAAGTTGGCAGACAGACCTGCAATGAAAACAGGAAAAGCATTTGAATTTCCTGACTCAGTAATGTTTATTACCATTGACTCTTATTAAATTTGTTTGCATCTTGAGCTACCATATGGGCTGGGAAGCTGCACTTTTCTGTACTCCAGCAGGAGCTCTAGGAGGATAATGATGTTTTTTGCATATGTGAGGAGGCTCCAGTTTGCACAGCTCTTGACCAGGTTTTAGTACTAATATCTACAGAGGTCTGTATCTTTCCAGGTGTCTGCAGCTCTTAGTGTGGAGAAGTACATAAACCCTGCACATATGGCAGTATTTATTATTAGGGAAGAAAGGGGTTGATCTATATCAGGAATAAACTGATTGAAAAGAAAAAGGGTATGAGATCAGGTCCTCCTTCCTATAAGCCTTGTCATTGCTAGATGAATGGAGGAAGAGTGCACATTCATTTGTCTGTGCCCAGAATAAAACATGTCCTTTAACTTCACACACACACACAACAGTAAAGTGTTAGCAGTGTAACAGCAGTGACCATAATAATTCCATTGTTCAGGTTGGAAGACTCCGGTTATCCAGTACAATGACATTTCTGTTACAATTAAAACAGCTGGAATTGCATTCATAATGTGCACATATTTGGAGACTTTAAGAAAAAATAAGATATTCAAAAGGTTTTATTTTTATAGCATGCAAGTTCTATATGAATGAAGAAATATATTCCATGTTGAAGTAGCATATTCATATATACGTTTCATAGAGGGAGAAACAGTATCTAGAAATTAGCATCCTAGCAGATACATAATCCATGACAATATCCTAAAAGCCTTGTCTGTCTACCACTATGCAGATTGTAGGTGGTGAATGAAAATCTATGGGCAAGGCACTAAGCATGGTTCAGGAGGAATGAACAATACAGCCTTATCACATCTAATATGTCAACCAATAGGCTGACAGGGTAGCAACATTCCAAAGGGGTAGCCGTGTTAGTCTATTGTAGAAAGACAACAGAGTCCTGTGGCACTTTTAAAGACTAACAGATTTATTTATCGCATGAGCTTTCGTGGGAGAAAATCCCTTCCAAAACCATGCTGTAGCATGCAAGGGATGTAAATCCTACATGTGCTATGTCAGGAAGTCACTCTAAATGACTGGTCTACCTTCCTGTCCTCCACCCATGCAACTCCACCCTGGGGCTTAAGCAATGGAGAAGACTTCTCTTGAGTCTTTTCTCCCCTCCTCTTGAACCCCTGGGTGAATTTGACCTTGTACATAAGGTTCAGATCATAATTATTTCATTTAATATTATAGAAGGTGTAACGGAGTCAGACCTGAGGGCTACAGGAGGGTAGATATGTTAACCCCAGACTTAGCAAAGCCCTGTTCCCAGGGTAGCTGGGGTGGGGCTGCTCTGAGCCAATTAGGACACCTGACTCCAATTAAGGCACCCGAGTCCGTTGGAGTAGCTGACTCCAGTTAAGGGTAGAAGTTTAAAAGCCTCTGTAGCAGCCAAGCAGTGAGTTTGGGTGTGTTGTTTGGAGGTGTAGTAGGAGTAATGTTTGGTGTGCGGAGGAGAACAGAGCGAAGAAGAGTGGAAGAGAGCTGACCAGTAGCTGTTACTGACAGCACTGAGGAAGTACAGGTAGTGAGGGCAAGTTTTCCCAGCCCCAGGGCAGGAGGGACTGAGAATCCATAGCACTGAAGCGTAGGACCCATGGGGAACTGAGAGCACTCGATTTGCCACAAAGGTTTTGATTCTATTCTACACGTAACCTTCAGGGGGGCTGGAATTCATTAAATTGCCCTTCTCCAGTGCCTAACAGAAATAAAACCCAACTCCTATGGAGAAGCAGCTGGAGACCCAGGATTCAGTCTTTAAGGGACTCACAGCAAAGATTGCTCAGAGTAACCTCCCTTCATTAAAATACTACTAAGAACAAACATAACGGTGAACTTTATTAACTATTTACTTAATAAATCTTATCCTAAGAAAACAAAATTAATTTAAACAGAACAGTCCCCATAGAAACACCGTGAGAAAGATACCCAAGAGTACCAAAGTTTAAGTGGAGTTCACCCGAATCTCAGTTACAGTCTCCATTCAAGTCCAAAGGCTTGAGTGGAAAGAAATAGCTATCCTCTTCTTCTTTAGTAGAAATCCATTCAGGCTTCTCTTTCTCTTCTGGAACCAGCACTGTCCAGTCAGCTCACTGGTTAACCAGCACTCAGTCACATACATATGTGCACAAACTCTGCTACAAAATGATCCAGAGTAGGGAGGAAACATCTTGCTGTCCACTCCTGGTTCAGTTTCTTCCAGTCACACACTGAGCAGCACATGGGTTCTTCTCATGCAACTCTTGTGGCTGCTACTCTCATGACATCTGAGCACATCATCAGCAGAAAACCTTGTGGAGAATGCTCACAGCTACCACACCCAAGTTCTAGAAATTTCCAGCTCTGGGCAGCTAAATCTGCCTAATAACAGTAACTCAGGGACCTCCTCATGGAGCCCCTGCTACACAACCTCCATCTTAGTGTGCAGGTGGCAAAGGCCCCCTCCGTGAGGCGGAGGTTGGTCCTGGCAGGCATCACCAAGGTCGGAGACCTCCTGGACTGTGTCTGGGGGGACTGGGTGGATCCCTTTGCGCTGGCTACTGCAAGAGGGTGCTCTCTGCCCTCCCATCAACCCTGCCCTCCGGAGCCTTGGATCGGGCCCCAGCCCTGCAAGCCACCCCCACCCCATGCCCCGAGCCAGCTGCTAAACTTGCAGCCAGCCTGTTTCCGAACCACACCTTGCAAATATCTGCATAAGCTCGTGCTCCATACCGTCCACCTCCTCGCCCTTGTATCCCACCCCGATCCAAAATGGCGGGACCTAATTCCACCGGTGGAGGGTAAGGACCCCTGGGGGGGCCAGTCTATATGCCACCTTGACCCCACAGCCCGCCGGGGATATCAGTTGGTGGCTCCTCTGTGGAGCCGTGACCATGGGCATGTACTTGGCACGGTTCACACACACACACACACACACCCCTCCGCCCTGACACCTGCCCATTCTGTGGCGTGAAGGAGACCCTGGCACATGTCTATCTGGAATGCGCCAGGTTGCAGCCCCTTTTCTGGCTCCTTCAGAACCTCTTACTGAGGTTCTGGCTGCACTTCTCCCCACACCTGTTTTTGTACTCATTCCCCATCCGTGGCCCCACAAAAATCACAGGATCTCCTCGCCAACCTCCTCCTGGCCTACGCCCAGGTCACTATCTATAAAACCAGGGAGAGGAGGTTGGCTGAGGGGGGTCTCTGCGACTGTGGGGACTATTTCTGGTTCCTGGTATGCTCACGAATCTGTGCAGAGTTCCTCTGGGCAGCATCCGCTACCTCCCTCAACACCTTCCAGGAGCAGTGGGTGCTGTCCGGGGTCCTCTGCTCAGTGTCCCCCTCAGAATCCCTCATTTTGAACCTTTGACCGCCACACCCACCCCTGTTTGTCATTAGTTGTCCCATGAAATCAGTTGGATCTGGGCCTAGTGCCACCTCCCTTAGGCTGGGGGAGGGGTTTTAGCAGTGGGTGGGCTTGTGCCCGCCCACCACCCACCCAGTTTCCAAATATGAACAGTAACTCAGCCCCAAGGGATCCCTTAAAGAGAGAGAGCTCCTTTAGGCATATGGGTTACATGATATAAGTCCTTATATCACTCTCTTCATTAATATCACTAGCACCTTCCATAGTAATGCACTGAACAATGTGATTAATGTACTATGTTCAGACTGTAAAACAAAACTTTTCCTGAGAGGCTGTGGCTATGTCTTTGGATCTGTTTGTATAATACCTAGCACAATGGGGCCCTGATCCTAACTAAGGCTTCTAGGCTCTTCTCCAATATAGATATTACATAATAAGAATAATTGTAAAAGTTAAATAATTCTTAGCCTTTTGGTTCTTATTTCATCAAATCAAACAATGTAGAGTTCCAGGTGTCATGGTAGTTCAGCACCAGCACCATCTCTGTCTAACTTGCTCAAAAGATTGTCTTCCAGACCTTTTCTAGAATATTCTCAGTTGTTGTTTCATCCCACCTGTTTTAGTGTAAAAGCAGAACCTCAGTATTTCTGATGCAGACAATGCAATCAAAATATGCTAAAGAGTAAAAACAAATCTGAAAGGATGACTATTTTTAAAACTATAGGCACAAGGTGCACATCATTTCAACAGTCCACAGCACAAAGACTTTTCTGTCATTACGGAGGAAATACTATAATTAAAAAACCCTCCTCCTCGTAGAAGATTATTGGCTAGAATTCCTTTTCTCATTACTCTCTGACATGGAGTGGTAGGTATACTTCAAGAAAATAATCAGAACCTGCCACACTGTTCCAACTACCAGGTAGGCAGCATATGAGGCAGTGTGTTGCATGGTGCCTTCCTTAGAGCAATGCTGCCCAGAAGCTGGATGGGAGGGGAAGAAATGACAGAGGAACAGAGGGGACCTGGAGCCAGAGCGAAATCAGTTTCAGTGTGAATGGCTTTGATCTCCAGCACATTCCACCAGAACTTGAAAAATCTTGGGGATCGAAGTCTTTGCCATGCTGAGAGAGTTAGAGGGAGAGGACAAACTTTCTGATACATAACCTGATTCACAGCCTATGTTTTGAATCAGAACCATACTATCTTAAAGAAATTCTACAAGTGTAGCCTCATGTAATGTTTCCTTTCCTTTCCTTCCACCAGCACAGATATTTTTGTGTGGTTGGTTTATCTTCCTACGTAAGGAGTTGATCTATCCTTACTAACTTTGTGATGGATATATATGTGCTGCTTGTCATATTATCTTAATTGCCAGTCCCATTTCTTAACACAGTGGGGAACTGTGAAACAGTACATGTGTTGGCTTTAGTGTACAGCCGTTTAATGCAATTAACAATTTAAAATGTTTCCTTCTCCCTTGGTATAATGTATATTTAGATAGCTTGTGTGATTATGGTTTTGCATACCTCCTGTGGTGTAGACTTTTAGGGATTTTTAAAAATTCCTCAATGCTAAGAAATCAAGAAAAACCAAGAGAGTCTATAGGGTGTTGTATATTTCTGGAGGGATGCTATGCAATGAAATAATTGTTTTTCCTTAGGATGCAGTACATAATGTGTACTTTTGGTTTAATTCTTTCACATTTTCTGATCCTGTACAGAGAGCCCACACACACAGTCACATTGCACAGACTTTGAGCATAGACCATGGAGCAGATCTTATAGATTCATACCTTTTAAGGTCAAAAGGGACCATTGTGATCATCCAATCTGACCGCCTGCATAATGCAGGCCACAGAACCTCAGCTATCCATTCTGTAATAGACTCTAACCTATGACTGAGTTACTGAAGTCCTCAAATAATGGTTTAATGACTTCAAGGTACAGAGAATCCACCAAAAGTGACTGTGCCCCATGCCAATAAGGAAGGTGAAAACCCCCAAGTTTCTGCCAATTTATTTTGGGAGGAAATTCCTTCCCACCTCAAATGTGGCAATCATCAAAACCGTGAGCATGTGGGTAAGACTCACCAGCCAGGGGCCCAGAAAGAATTCTCTGTAGTAATCCATTCCATCTAATATCCCATTAGGCATATTTACCACTAGTAGTTAAAGATTAGTTAATTGCCAGATTAGGCTGTCCCATCATACCATCCTCTCCATAAACTTATCAAATTCAGTCTTGAAGTCAGCTAGGTTTTTTGTCCCCATTGCTCCTTTTGGAAGGCTGTTCCAAAACTTCACTCCTCTGATGGTTAGAAACCTGTATCTAATTTCAAGTCTAAACTTCCTGATGGCCAGTTTATATCCATTTGTCCTTGTGTCTATATTAATTTAAATAGTTCCTCTTCCTCCCTGATATTTATCCCTCTGATGTATTTATAGAAAGCAATCATATTTCCCCTCAACTTTCTTTTGGTTAGGCTAAACAAACCAAGCTCTTTGAATCTCCCTGCATAAGATAATTTTTCCATTCCACAAATCATCCTAGTAGCCCTTCTCTGCACCTTTTCTAGTTTGAATTAATCTTGCTAAAACATGAGAGACCAGTATAGCACACAGTATTCCAAATGAGGTCTCATCAGCATGCTATATAACAGTACTAAAACTTCCATATCTCTAAAACAAATATTTCACCTGATGTATCCTAGGAACACATTAGCTTTTTTCAGAGTCACCTCATATTGGCGGCTCATAGTCATCCTGTGATCAAGCAGTATGCCCAGTTCCTTCTCCTCCTGTGTAACTTCCAACTGATGAGTTCCCAGTGTATAGGTCATCCAGATCTCCTTGTATGGCTTTGTAAACTGGAGTAATAGAAATAGGATGAAATTTAATAGTGGAAAGTGCAAGATCATGTATTTAGAGACTAATAATAAAAAAATGTGCTATAAACTGTATTATATTAGCAATTAGCTCTGTACCTCCCAACTTTGTGTCAAGCACAAACTTTATTAGCATGCTACCAATTTTTGTGCCAAGGTCAGTAATAAAAAGGTTAAATAAGACTGGTCCCAGATCAGTCCCTGAGGAACTCCATTAGTAACCTCCCTCTAGTCTGGCAGTTCGCTTTTCAGTATGTATGACCCATTGTAGTCTCCCCTTTAACCAGTTCCTTATCCACCTTTCAATTTTTATATTAATCCCAGTCTTTTCCAATTTAACTAATAATTCCCCATGTGGGACCATATTAAATGCTTTACTGAAATCTAGCTAAATTAGATATATAGCATTCCCTTTTCTAAAAAATCTATTATCTTCTCAAAAAAGGAAATCAATTTGGTCTGGCATGATCTACCTTTTGTAAAACCAAGTTTTATTTTCTCCCAACTACCATTAACTCAATGACCTTAACTACTTTCTCTTTCAAAAATTTTCTCAAGACATTGCATACTAGTAGGGTCAAACTTACAGGCCTGTAATTACTCTGATCTCTTTCCCCTTTCTTAAAAATAGGAACTATGTTAGCAATTCTCCAGTCATACGGTACAACTCTTGAGTTTGCAGATTCATTAAAAATCCTTACTAATGGGCTTGCAATTTCATACACCAGTTTCCTTAATATTCTTGGATGAAGATTATCCAGGCCCCCAATTTAGTCCCATTAAGCTATTGGAGTTTAGCATCTACCTCATATGTAGTAATTTTACCTCCATATCTTCATGCCCATTAGCCACCATGCCACTATCCCTAAGCTTTTCATTTGCCTCATTATAAACTGAGGCAAAGTATTCATTTAGATATTGGGTCATGCCTAGATTATCCTTAATTTCCTTCCCATCCTCAGTGCTTAGTGGTCCCACTTCTTTGTTTTCTTTCTATTTATATGGTTATAGAAGCTTTTACTATTGGTTTTAATTCCCTTTGCAAGGTCCACCTCTACTCGGCTTCTGGCATTTCTCACTTTATCATAACATGTTCTGACCTCCAAGAGATAGCTTTCCTTGCTGATTCTTCCCATCTTACACTCTTTGTAGGCTTTCTGCTTTCTCTTAATCACTTGCCTGAGATGCTTGCTCATCCAAATCGGTCCACAACTCTTGACTATGAATTTTTCCCCTTCTTTGGGAAGCAGGCTTCAGATATTTTCTACAACTTGGACTTGAAGTAATTCCAAGGCTCCTCCGCCTTTAGATCCATGTTCTTCAGTCCAGTCCACTTTCCTAACTAATTCTCTTCATGTTTTAAAGTTAGCCCTTTCAAAATCAAAGATCCTAGTCAGTTCTATTTTTGTTTGTCTTTCCATTTATTTGAACTAAATTAGCAAACCAAAGTCATCCCCTACAACCAGTTCTTCTCTGTTCCAAATCTAAAATGACACCCCCCCCTTGCTGTTTTAGCAACTATTTGGTAAAGGACCCCATCAGCTGTCACATCAGGAAAAGCTGGGGTACTATTATTAGGACTTGTCTTTCAGTCTATATCTGGGATGGTAAAGTTTCCATGGTCACACAGTTCCCAGTTGTATTTACTTCACTAAAAATATTAACAAGGTCTCTGTCCATATACAAGTCAGTTCCTGATGACCTGTAGCACATCCCAAGCAGTATCCCAGGGGAAGCTCTAGTATCTTTCTTCCCCAGTGTGATTTTTCACTCAGTCTTATCCATTCCATCACTTCTAATTTCTTTACAGTCTATCTCATCATTGATATACAATGCTACTCCACCACCTTTGTCTTTATTTCTGTCTTTCCTAAATAGTACATACCCTTCAATACCTGTACTGCAATCACGACTGCAGTTCCACCATGTTTGTTAGCCTTTTAATATCTGTTATCACTGTAATAACTTTCACTTCCTCCACCAGAAGCTCTAATTCCTCCATTTTATTACTCATGCTCATCACATTGGTGTGCAAACATCTTAATTTTTGCTGTTTCACAATATTTGGCCTCAGATCCACTTTGCATGTCTTAACACCCAGCAGACAGCACACCCTTCCGTTCTCCAGATCAACTTTAGCTTCAGGCCTGTTTGTTCTTCTCAATAGGGAGTCCCCAGTCACATAGACATACCTTTTCCTAGTGACAGTGCAGTTCTCCGGCCTATCCCCTGTTCTTTCTGGCTGCAAGTGCTCTCATTCTCTCTTCTCCCTTTCAATCTTCTGCAAGTCATCCTGCATCCTCATGGGACTCTTATTTGGTGGTTTCTCCATTGATTCATTCTCTCTTTGTATATGACTAGCTGATTTCTTTTTCCTTGCCCTCCCACCTTCAGTTACCACCTCCTGTACCCCTTCTTCCAGGGGTTAAAGTAAGGGGGAACGCACCGGAACGCAGTTCCGGGGCCCCCAAATTTGAGGGGCCAGAGTTCCAGGGCCCCTAAAAATAGAGAACTCCAATGGAATGCATGTTCTGCCCTGCCCTGGGTGCTGGCAGGTCCTACACCCCACCATTGTTAATCACAATTCTTATTGTGTTATGCAGTGTTTGCTAGTTTGTGACAATAATTGCTATAGACATAAACACCATATAAAATTATAAATATTTTTATGGAGCGATAACCGATGCATGTGGTACTGAGAAGTGGTTGCAAATGCCTACCTGGGCTGGGGCCTACAGAGGCATGAAGGGGGCCCAGAAATACAGGAAAGGGGCCTGGCGATTAGGAAGGTTCCGGGGCCCGTCAAATTATACTTTAACCACTGCCTTCTTCATTTCCCAACTCTGCACACCTGTTCCTAAACTCTATTTCTCCTTCATCAGTCTATCTTTTCCTCTGCCTGGTACTCACAGTTACATGCTACTACTGGCCACTTTCCTTACTCAGCAGTGTCCACTCAAAGTTCTTTGGTCCTGCTTCTATCTGCAAGAATGGGCTTTTTCCCTTTAGCCTCCTCATGCCTTTGTCCATCATCTGTTCAAACCCCCATCTAAACTCAAGCAGAGTTTACACATGCCATGCCAAGCCTTGGATCTTCTCTTCCATCAACTCTATCAGGTGGCACTTCATACAAAGAAAGTTCTTTTGAAATACCTCCTCCAGGATCATGTACATTCAACAGCTTCCCCATCCAGTCACCTTCATTGTTTCTTCCATAGCTTGGGTCGGTACCACTGCTGCCTCTGTATCTATCATAACCTTCTTCCTACTTCCAGTCAGTGAGAGAGAACAAGAGGGGGAAAAAAAAACACCAAAATATACCTCCAGTAGCACCACAACAATAACAGAACACCACACTCCCAATCCCCAAATTCACTTGCAAACTATTACTCAAACTCCCCTATTTACAGCTCTGTTTGCTGGTTCCTGTACTGCTACAGTCATATTTCTTAGGACCTCATCCAAAGTATGTTGAAGTCAGTGGAAACACTCCTATTGATGTCAGAAGACTTTTGACCAGACCCAAACTCTTGAGTAAAAAAACACATCATTTGTGAATCTAACCCTCCAAAGCTAGGAAATCAGTATCATCCTCCACATGGCACATTCTAGCTGCTTGAAAAGGGCCTTCTAGCTACTTTTTCTGGGAAACCTATAATTGCACAGCAACCTCCTGTAAGTGTACCTGTCTGATGAAGCCAAATTGAGCCTCTGATGAGCACCCTTTGACCAAAGGGAGGGGGGTCTAACTAGCAGGTGCTCTCCAGCTAAGTCACATAAAACAGCTGATGCCAATGGAAGGTGTAGGGAATTCAGCATAACTGTAGTCGGATTTTTTGAAGTGCATTCTAGCTGTAAAGCCTGAACTTAGCAACACAAAATCTTTAATGGGCAGTCATAGGTGTGTCTGTAAGGCTATGGAGCTAACAAAAACCTAGATGCCATTAGTACAGCTTATGGAAAGAAGAGAATTTTGACTGAGAAGTTGTGCTCTGAAATGGGGTTAAACAAAATGCTATCTCTTCAATTTGGTGTGCATGTCACCATATCTAACAATTGTACATCAGTTTGTTTAGAACATGGCACCATTTTTTCACAAAACAGCCTGTTAACTGCATGCAAGACCTCATCAAAGAATGGGCAATTCTCAGGTGTGAATTAAACCAAGTAAAAGTCTCTCTGAGCAGGTAACTGAGAGGTCTGCATTCTGCAGGTGTACTACTAAACCATGTGACTTTGCCACATGCCATACAGAATCCTTTGCTGGTCATGAGCCAGATTCTCCATTGCACCAGATGAGTCTAATGCTGATGTAAATAATGTTATATTTGTGTAGCACAGTGAAAAATCTGACTTTCTGTATCCATAAGGTTCCCCCCTTCAGTCCCCCCCCCCCCAGGACAATTCTATTCTTTTAAGGTCTGCTGGAATGGCAGCATATTCTCTGTGAAGTACAGCTACTCAGATATGAATAATCATGAGTAATCATCTGATTACAACCTACATTTTAAGAGGCAGAAGAGGGAGTAATTGGGCAATATCACAGCACTGTCATCATCACTGATGATCCTCTGAACAATAGTACATTTGTCCCTGGCTTAATTTGAAAGAGATCTGCAATATATGTCTTCAGATAAAATGATAGAGTCATCCATTTTGTTATCAATATGCAGTATGGGCAGAGAACAGAAATTAAGTGGAATTCTCCTTCTTAAATGATTGGCATTTAAGACCTCTTCTTTGGAAAGGAGATGATTTTTGGAGGCATTGAGGGACTGAAGGAATGATCCAGCCTGATGGTAGAATTTATACCAATTAATACATGTAAAACTTCCTTTTTAAAAAAAAGAAATTCAGGAATAAAAATATTAATGTCAGCATCAGCATTAGGAGAGGAATCAGATATTTGTGTCTGCAGATCTGTGAGAGAGAGTGGAGGAAAATCTTACTCATGGTAGCAGTGCTCAAAACAAGACAGAGACACACATTTGATCATCCATAGCTGGAGTAAAGCTTTGCAGCAGGAGGGAGATATGCAACGTGTCCACATTTGTTGCCCTCTGCTCCAGTCATCAGCACCCAGAACCAATGGCTATGTCTACACTTGCTAAAAATAGTTCTAATTAGTTAATTCCACACTGGAACGTTAGTTGCTTAGTTCGAATTAGCGATCCCCATTCATTTCAATGGCAGGTTAATTTGAACTAAGAAATTAGTTTGAATTAACATGGCCACATTGGTTAATTCGAACTAGTTAGTTCGAATTAACCCCTTATTTCAAATACCCTACTCAAACTTATTAGTTCGAATTAAGGAAGCCCTTAATTCGAACTAACTAAAGCCTAGTGTAGCCATGGCTTTAGTTAGTTCGAATTAAGCCTCCTTAATTCGAACTAACTTGCCAGTGTAGACATAGCCAATGATCCTTAGCCCTCTACCTGTGGTTCTTAATACATAGTTACTCTTCAACAGAGCTTTTTCCTCCATATGACATTTTGTTTAGTGATCTGTGTAAATTTGTTAAATTCTGCAGTGTAACATCCTGCTTCAACTTAAAGTAGATTAATATTGATGGGCCAGAGAAGAATTGCAGTGTTGAGAATTGGGGTTACTTATATGGGATCTCTTGAAGATGCTGTCTCTTTAAATATTTTTCCTTTGCTGAGAAGGCTTTGCAGCTAGGAGCTGTTCATCTAGCACTTCCCAGAGTGATAGCACACTTAGAATGAGCTGGAAGGAAGCAGTTAAGGAGAGAAGCTTTCTGGTCAAAACAGACTTCTGAAATAAAATGTGAGAAAATAAAACTGCCAGATGCTATAAAAGCTGGAGAAAAGGGAAACTGAAGTGGATAACCAGGGAACCTAGAAATCCATTTGCCACAGAAAAATGCAGAATTTGTGTTTTTACACAGAATCTTTTAAGTTTTTACATTTTATTAAAAAAAATATTTTAAATAAATTTTACTGAAAGTATCAGTGTCACTTGTTCAATGTGCACAACCTCCCCCTCTTGTGGTTGATATTTGAATGCATTTTACATTTACAGTGGAACCCCATTTATCTGATCTAATTGGGACCAGAGTCAGATCAGATAATCAAAAATTCTGAGACCTGGGAGAATTGGCAAAGAGTTCTCTATCCCTTATTTTAAGATTGGGGAGAAGGGACTTGGGTGGTCAGCCACAGCCACTTAGGGAAACTAGAGTTCAGTATTTTGTTTTAATTGTGGAAAAATGTAGATTTTATGGGCTTTATTATTGAAGAATTTTGGGGGTTTTATCATGGAAAACTAGGATCCACACTAAACCCCAAAAGAGGAACAGTTCATCCAGTATCCCTCAGCCTTGACATATGCCATGCATAACATTTATATTGTGTTTGTCCCATCTGGTGTAAAACTGGTAAAAGCTATCATATTCAGCTCTTATGCCAACTTCCCTGGAACTCCAACATGGGGGGACGTTTGAGACATTCCTAGGGACTGGGAGTTTACATGACTCTGTGCTCTGCCAATCCCTAACTGGGCATAGTTTAGAATTGTCCTGGAGCATGTCTGCTCCATAAACATCTCACATGTCTTTGGATGTATAACTCTGGCAGTCCAGGTGCCAGCTCTTGCCAAGGCTTTAGGCCTCAGCCGAGCACTGACAAATTCATTGCTGGAAATCAGTCTGTTTCACCTTTGTGTTAGAGTGTGTTAAAATGGGTATATAATTGATAACTATGTTTAGACTTTATGAAATGCTTGTAAATTGCTGCATGCATTCATCTCATTACAATAGCTTTATCACAAGCAATGAAGTAATATTTGTTTTTGCTTTATAACTGTAAAAAAATGTTTGCTCTGAAACTGTGAACCCAGTCAGCAGGCCCTACCCATCAAGAAGGACTTTCAAAACTAAATGGGTCATAGTGGATTATCATAATACAAAACTTTGTTAATTGCCCTCTCACACCATGACGAGATTACATGCAAAAAGACTCACCCCCTCACCTTGAATTTTGAAAGAACAAAATAAAAGTAGCTGACAAGAATTTTTTTCATCTCTTTTGCTTTTTGGAATCTCATAGGGCTGGAGCTACAAAACAGAAGTAGCATTCCCCAGGGTCAACCACAGTTAGTCCTAAAAGACATTCAGAGCTCACAGACTGCTATACATTCTATCACCTATAAAAACAATAGACTGTAACTTGTTTGTGTATATATGTTTGCCTACTTTAACCTTGTAATGACTTCCTCATTTCTTTTTCCTAGTTAATAAATGTTTAGTTAGTTTGTTACAGGATTGGCTACAAGCATTGTCTTTGGTGAGAGCGCTACGGTACAAATTGACCTAGAGCAGGGGTTCTCAACCCCTGGCCTGCAGGCCAAAAGTGACCCCCGGGGCTTGTTGAAGTGGCCCACATCCCACTGGTCGGGAGCCAGGCCACAGCCACCCACTCCCGGCTCGTGGCTTGGACTGTGGCTGCCCGCCTCCCTCCCCTGGCCAGTCAGCAGAGGCCCCTAGTGAGGAGGGAGGGAGGTGCTGGCCAGCTGGGCGGAGCCAGGACAGCCAGCTGGGCTGGGGCCATGGCCGAGCGGGCGCTGCCCAGGTGAGAGCCGGCAAGGGTATTCGTGATTGTGAACTACTCCAGACCATGAGACAGGGTACAGCTCAGCATTCAGGCCTTTGTGTATATATAGACAAAAGTGCACTGAATTGTGATATGAAAGTTGTGCATTCTAAATTTTACCCTTGTGATCCGAGTGCACCAGCCTGTGATACTAAAAATATTTATCTGTGATAAAAAAATTAATTACCAATTTAGTATATACATTAATTGTAATACTACTTCATTAATGTGTACTTATTAACAACAAACCTAAGAACCTAAAAAGGCTATTCGCTTACCAGAAATTTCAGTTTCGCCCTTATTACATTTTTCTCTAAAGTTATCACAATGCCCCTTTACAAAATTCTTAAGTGTATATGTACACTGAAAATAATCTAAGGCTGACCGTTTACATGTGTTACATTTGGGGGTTAAATTCTTTTCTCTGTACAATTTAAAATCCTCTTGTCTCTTTTCCTTCATTTGCCCACAAACCCATGGTGATTTCATTAATAGCCCACAGTTTGTAGTGTACTTACAGCAAACTAGCTGACCATATTAGCTCAGTTTATTTTTTCAAGCAGTGTAGAGATAATCCCACTAAAATTCTATGCAACTTCTGCTGTTTTGTGCTGTTCAGATTGATGGGACAATGTCATGCTTCTGAGTGCTACTAAGATTATTTTCTGGGGCAACACCCAGCATGATTTTCTTCATATAAAATACCTTTTACTATTTTAATATTAAATACCCTTGCTCATCTACACTTTGCCAAGCTGTCACACTCTTCCTAACTTCTAAGCAAAGATCAAATAACAGAGATGTAGTGATTTCTTATATATTAATATGGATTCATAATTTGTACAAAATATGATCTAGTCCATTATGAAGAATTATCATTACAATTTTCCTAAGCCAATATAACATATTTTCATCACATTTTCTCTGTTTCTTAACTTACTTTTTAATTAACAAAATTTCTGTAATGGGTATTCCAGTAGTTAGGGTGAATTAGAGAGAGTCTGCTGTAACTACAGTGGAAAACCCTAAGTGATCCCTTCACTTAATGCTGATGTATCTGATCTGCATGTTTCATCCCTATATATAGTATGGTTGTAATTTGTTTTAGTCTGTGTATTTTCCAGAAATTGAACTTCTTATCTGTCATGAGGATTTTTAATACTCGCATTTTGTTAAAAAAAATTAATAGCATACCTGATCATGCAGCGATTCCTCATGCATGTACCTCTATTAATATCAGTCTAACTGGGCCAGCTGGAGTCAATGGTATTATTCAAGTGAGGAAGAGTTCAGGTGCATATTGTGCAGTGAGATAACTTTTTGTGAAATATAAGGACATTTTCTAGAATGTTAAAACTATTCCAGCACCACTCACCAAACAAAATAAAATTCCAGAATAGTGGGCACAAGTTTGTCTTAAATGGCACATAGAGACCAAGGAATGTAGAGTTACCATTGTTTTTAAGAAAGTTCATTTTTAACAGGTGCTACCATCAAAGCAGTGATGAATTAAGAAAGAAAAGATATAAGAATATAAGAAGGGAACTGTTAATTTTAAGGACTTCCTTTTTGTGATGGCTAAGCCACCCTAGACATAAGTTTCATGATCTCAAAAGGCACTTGCAGAATAGTCCAAAAGGCTCCCCAACAGCTGTCCACAAATTTTACAGCCTCTGAAAGTAAGGCCATGTACACACTACAGGAATCATCACGCAACAAGCCCATTGCGCTTTAAAAGTCACGTGGGTTTTGTAGCGCAGTATCGCGTCCACACTGAGCTGCTTGTGACAGAACAGAGCCCCCCTCCATAATTCGCAGAATTACAGCATGCATTGATGCACTGCTCGTGTAATGCGGGGTAGACCCCCACCCATCCAAAAAAAAAAAAAAAAAAAAAAGAAAGGATGAAACCTCAAAACACCCATCTCCTGCCCGCCCTTCATTTGCCCACAAAGTTTATCCAGCAAGCACAGAAACCAGTTCCAATTAAAACTTACCAGAGCTCCCCTCTGCTGCATCTGAAGACAGCATGGAGAAGGAATCTGGGCAGCAGGTGTCGGGTGGCGTGGAGAACAGCTCCTGGCTCCTTAGGTCGGCTGCACCACTTTCAGCCTCCAGATCATCCTCCACTTCCTCATCCATGAATTGCTCATCACCGTCTGCTCCGGTATCCTTTTCATATGGGGGTGCTGACATGTCCACAGGAGCTTTTGGGGTGGTTGTGGGATCTCCACTCAGGATTGCTTCCAACTCCTTGTAAAATCGGCATATGACCGGCGCTGAGCCGGAGCGCCGGTTTGCCTCTCTGGCTCTGTGGTACGTTATCCTCAACTCCTTCACCTTCGACCTGCACTGAAGAGTGTCTCTCTCGTACCCCTTCTCTTCCATGGCCTGAGAAATCTGGCCAAAAATATCAAAATTTCGCCTGCTGCCATGTAACTGTGCCTGCACAGCAGACTCTCCCCAGATGCCTGTCAGATCAAACACCTCGGCTGTGGTCCACACTGGAGCATGTTTGCCACGTTGAGCCGCCATTGCTCTTAGAGAACACAGCTGCACTCCACGCTGAACAAACAGGAAGAGCGAACAATTCAAAAATTCCCGGGAATGATGGGAGGGCAGGTACAGTCACGTCACAGCCACAGAGTGCAGGAGGAAGTGCAGAAAGGATGGAATTAGAATTGTGGGACATTTCCAGAGGCTTGATATTACACGGCAACTGTACACACACGAACTATCGCGAAACAGCTGTTCTGCAGTAGCCGCTAGCACCCTACTTTTGGTGGTTTACATGTTGCGCGGTAAGACGGCTGTTACCGCGCAACATGGATTTGTGTGGACGCTGTCCTTGTTAGCATGCGATAACGAGCGTTCTTGCGCAATAACTTTGTAGTGTGTACAAGGCCTTAGTAGGAAAAGATACTCTAGGATGTATGAATGTGTTTGGAAAAGATGTGCAAAGAGCTGGAGTAGACTATTACACTAAACAGAGAGACCAATGCAAAACTTTCAGCAACAGTTAAGCAGTGGGTTGTGCCATCACTGCTGCTAAATACAAGATGCCTTATGGGTTGACATAAAAATAGAATCATGGGAGAATGTATCACTGTTTCATTGTCCCCCTCCTCCTAGTTTTGTTTTTTTCCTGCCCACAGGATGTCTCTAAGATTGTGTTTGGACAGTAAGGGTAGAGGCTGAACTTTTAGTATATGTCTGAACCCTAAGAGTGGTTGATATTTGACATTTTTTTTGTTTGTTTTTTACTAATTTTTCAATTTTCAAAGTAATTTAAAACTGAAAAGTTTCAGGATTTTTTTAACAAAAAAAATTCACCTTCAGATTTTTAGTCTCCTCTCTATTCTTCTTTGTACTACTGGAAATGGAGGGCGGGAAGGGTTAAATTGTGCCTTGTTTACACAAATAAGCTGCATTTGCAATGCTACCCTCATTGTGCAGATAGTAAGGGGAATAAGCTATATGGCACTTTTATACCATTATATTTGTATCTGCAATGGAGCCAATACCAGTATATTTCTATTTAGAAAAAAAAAAAAATCACTGCTTCTAAGCAGCATAGTTATACTAGTACAAAATTTGGGTGTAGACCCGCCATTAAAAAACATGGGGGGGAAACACTTTCTCATTTTCTTTTCGGAGAAAAAATTTAGTGACAGCAACTTTGGGGAGGAGGCAAGTAGACATCCGTGCACTAAACTTTTTTTCACTGCTAAAACAAAGATTTTTTTTCTTAAATAGTGCTACTTTGTCACTTTTCAATATTTTTCTAAAACTTTCTTCTCCCCCCTTTCTCCAAGGGTAAAAGGGCTAGAAAGTAAAGTCGAGGTGGGGAGCCAAACAAAATCCTGACAATTCAAAATGAAAGAAGGGGGCATTTTAAAAAAAACAGGTAAATGAAATTGAAAATGAAACTATTAGTTTTCTTTCCAAACTTTCTGTGGCAGGGGAACTGCCCAACATTTTGACCAGCTACATTGTACAATGTCACTGGTCTCTTCGGCAAAGCCTGTTCATCATATTCAACTGATAGGTTTACTCACATAAATGAAGTGAGAAGACTACAGCACATTAGACAATAGCCTGAATTAGGCTGTTTTGTTAAAATCTATTGTGACCCAAACCAATCCAGGGATCATTTGGAGATTATCCTAATCTATTTTTAGTTAGTTTTGGTTAGTTATAAAAACAAATTAGGATCATCCCCAAATGCTTTTTTCGATGGTCACTCATTCCCTCTCAAACAAAATATTACCTGAATCCAAATGTTCTAGCAAATTGGTGTCATGGTAGTGCATTTATTAATGTGATTAAAGGACAGTATTGCTGTTACCTAATATTATCTTTCATAGATCGAAAAGTTGTGAATTTCTGATTGTTTTCCTTCATTTGCTAAAACCACTGTGCTAACCTCTAGTATAAGGACATCTGATGTTAAAGAACTTTTTATGCGATATTAGTATCTAATCCAGATTGTTTTAGCTTGATTGTTTCTGTTTACGTAGAGCTTAGAAAGGTGATTAGCACCTTCTATCTTCCAAATAATTTTTTGTTCCAGCACACAGCATTAACTGATCCCTTATAGTTGATTGTGCACAGGTTGAAAGCTTTATGCCTCCATATCAAAGAACATTTCAGGCATTAAGCTATTAAGGCAGCCATCATTTAAATTAAAAAAAAAATTCTTTGGATTAAGTGTGGCTAAGAGGTGCTGTTCTCAAAACAAGTGCTGGAATCTCCTGTTTTATGAAACTGTAGTACCAAGCCACAACTGAAGTGCACTGTAAATATTAAAAGACACTCGTGTTAATAAATTAGACTCAACAAATTCCTGCAATGTGTAATTAGCTCACCACATATGTTTGGGTCAGAGAAGCACTCAAAACTGGTTAGCTTGTAAGGTCTCTGGTACTACTTTACATTAGCTAAGGCCATGTACACAGTACAGAAATCAACGTTCAACAAGCCCGTTGTGCTTTAAAAGTCACGTGGGTTTTGTAGCGCAGCATCACGTCCACACTGAGCTGCTTGTGACGGAACAGAGCCCCCCTCCACAATTCGCAATTTCACAAGAAACCCAATTGAATTGTGGGAACCTATCCCACAGTTCCATCCATCCTGATTCGGTGCTAAGAATCCTGGGTAGAAGGAGAGTAGTGCTGAGCACCATGGATAAAGACTTGGTTTCCCATGGTGCATTCTGTTCCTCTTGCGTCACGAGAGTTGCTACTAGCAACTTGAACCCATTTTCAACAGTACTGCATTGCTTCCCGGAACTCCTTTTTGCAGCAACATGGATCCAGCTCTGATCTCGACTGTCGCCTTCAGCATAATGAATACATCTCGGCTGGTGGTACAGTATGCGTTCAGCTCTGAATCAGACCAGGATTCGGATGACCCTGGGCTGGTGACTGCGATGCAGAACAACAGCACTGCATTGCTGAGCTCCTTGACAGAGCATCTGCACACGGTGCACCGCTGGTTCTGGAAACAAGAGACAAGCACCAAGTGATGGGACCACATCGTTTTGCAGGTGTGGGATGATGAGCAGTGGCTACAGAACTTTCGAATGCGGAAAGCCACATTCATGTTACGCAGTAAGACGGCTGTTACCGCACAACAACATGGATTTGTGTGCGGACGCAGTTCTTGTTATCGTGCGATAACGAGCGTTCTCGCGCAATAACTTTGTAGTGTATACAAGGCCTAAGGCCATATACGTTCCTTTGGTATAATGGGCCTTGAGACAATGGGATCGTATGTACTTCAATCACCCTGTAGAAATCTCAAGATTTTGAGCATTTCTCTTTCCTCCCACTATAATGGGAGGAGCAGATACACAACTCTACTTCTATAGCTCCCTTTACCAGTCAAGATTGAAAGAAAAGAGTATCATTAGTCTAATGATGAGTGTGTGAGAGTTTAGCAATTACATTTTCTCACTACTTTGCTCTCAGAAAGTGTCGACTGTCTATAGGGAAAGAGGCTATGAAAATAACAGTTACATTTTCTCTCTAGTCTAATGAGTACAGATTCTTACACAGAGAGAGTTCCCTTGGTTAATTATCTAGTCATCAATCACTTCAGCATTGCCTGTTATGAAACCAAGAGCCGGAAGGAGGTATAATAAATATAGACTGGGTTGCTGACCAGGAAAATATGGCACAGTTGGGAGGTCCATGCCACAGGACATTAAAATGGCATTTTAATGCCTCTCTAGAAGCAAATTTAATTTAATATCAAATACATTTTCAAGCAAAATTTCCATTGAATACTCTATAGCCAACTGTGTGTGTGTGTGAGAGAGAGAGAGAGAGAGAGATCCTCAACTCATAAATTCATAGAATTTGAGGTTGGGAAATAAATCAATGCCCAAACTGATGCTGAGATTTTTGTCTTTAAGTTTTTGGCATGGCAGTAAGGACTGTATTTTAGTAAAATACAAGAAAAAATATTCCACTGTAAGACATTTCAATAAGCATCAGATTTGCTCAGTACAAACCTAAGGACACACACTCATATGCTTGAGAAAATCAATTCTACACAGAGACAGCCATAATGTTAGTTTTTAAGAAAATGTAAATTATTAACCATGCTGGAACTAGTAATACCTCTTCTCACACAAAAATAGAGAAGCTGCTGGAGTTTTCTCTGAGCTATTTCCATTTTGCTAAGAGTTCTTTTTCCCTTAGAGAATTGGAGGGGAACTTCCAATATGCTTCACTGGAAACATTTGCATTTTTTCCTTGACTTATCAGGGACTTCCTAGCTAGGAGCTTTGAGGTTTCCAAGAGAATCTGGATAAAGAACGTCCCTTTCTCTGCTGTTTTCCCCCCTCTCTCTCAGGAAGGAAATTACTACTCCAAAATGTATAGGGATGGATTCTCACCATTGCTGAAGCTGTAGAGAGAGAGCAATTAAGAGCTCTGTCTCAAGAGCTACACATTAAGAAGTCATTCACAGATACAACAAAGAGTTTTGTTCGTGCTACAAAAACCCACAAGCTCTGCTACATATTCCTGATCACCATCTTCTACAGGGAGCTTAGCCCAGTAGAGTATCAGGTAGAGTGGAGCTCCATTCTGTCATGCCCCACCTGCCAACATTTATGCTGGGAGTGATCATGGATAGTCTAGTTGATCATACATCAGATAGACTCTTTGTGTAGTGGCCAATTTAAGTCCACTTTGCACCACTTGAGAGGCCCGTACATTTAAGATGCTGGGCATTTGTCCCACTTACAGTTAACAGTGACCAGCTAGCAATGAGGCTGCACTGAGGAAACTTCTAATGTACACAGATAAAGCTGCTATTTGCCACAATGGAGCTTACATCTTCTTAAAACAAAGGTACATCACAGTTTACCGAAGTTTACTCTGTCTACACTAGGGATTTCCATAGTTAAAACTATACCAGCAGCTGGCCAAAACGGGATAAATCTCAGTATAGACAGAACCTTACCATTTACACTCATGAGTGTAATCCAGTTCAGCAATAAATATTGTCCTCATCCCTACCTTGCTCCCACACTGTAATTGATTGTGTGGAAAAAAGCACAGACATGCTGAGATGGAGAGTGATCAGATAGCATATTAATTGGTGTCATTATAAGAAGCTAGGTAGACTGGTTGGTTGGGTAAGGAGTGGGGTGTATCTGCAAAGGCATAGTCCTGTTGGTCAATCTTCCTCAACAGAGTGAAAACACATTGATTGTGTTAGCTGCAAGGAGAATGATTCCTTCCCCATTAGCTTCTAAAGGGATTCCCAGGACTTGTCTTACCCACTCACTGTTTTCTAGGATGTGGTCCTATGTTGCTTTATTTATAGATGTTGGGAATTGGTGACCAGAATAGTGACATATGGCTTGTGCTTGGGCATGCTTTCATGCACTCATGAATCTGTAGACAATTTATTGTGCATTGTAATCTTAGAAAACATGAGCATGAATTTTTAGGTAGTCACTCTAATTTTAATTGCTCTTTCTTCAATTGGAAATTATTACTCTCCCGCACCTGTGTGTGTGTGTGCGCGTGTGTGTGGTGATTCAAGTTCTTGCCTTATTTGAGTATAGTTATTTTGCAAGTTAAATAACTGTTTTGGTTTTTTTTCCCCCTCAAAGTTACCATTTGGCTCACATGTTCTTTTGCAGTTTTTAAAATACTGTTTTCAATTTGTATGCCTCCAAATCATTGCTAAATAACAGTTACAGTTATGACTGATCATAAAAAATATCCTTTCCTATCATATACAAATGATGACATTTTAAATCAGAAATTAATTACATGCCTAAGGAGTAAAGTGTTTTTCTGTTTTTATCAGTGCTTTTCTTGAGGTTTTTTCTTTTCATTTTGAAGGAAAGCCAAATACGCACAAAGACTATGAGTAAAATCAATAGTTTTCAGAACAGATAAAAAATTAGCAAGGCTTAATAAAATGTATTTGTGGCTTGCTATTGCTGCTGTATGCTAAGAGGAAAACAAGTATTAGTCAGTTTTCTTTTGAACATCACCTTTGTGTTTCTGTTGTTTGAAATAAGCCTGTTGCTTACAACATTGGTATTGACAAAACATCCTTTTTCGGTTCCTCTGATAAAAATTCAGAATAATTAGTTTTCCAGAATTACTCTCAAGCTTATTTCTTCTGTGAGATCCAAATTGGTTTTACAACACCTAAACTTTATACCTGTGTGTGTTTGTGTGGGGGTTGTACACATGTGAATATTCTAGGGATGTTGCCTTCTGATCCCTGCAGGAATCCTTATCATACAAACCGTCAAGAGTTTTAGCACCTTTCTGAGAAAAGACCATAGATTTTTCTGGATTTAATTAATATTTATAGATGATAAATTAGCAATAACCATCAGTTATCTTAGTGACCCTTTCATTTTTAAAAATGGATCCAGGCAGAAGAGGGATTGGTCCATATCGCAAATGTTTGACTAAAGTGAAGCAACCAAGTATTTTGGCATGAATAGATTTAAGCTGAACTGAAATGTGCCTTCGCCCCAGTGCCAAGGGCTAACACAATGCCCTTTGCCCTAGCTGAAGTCACATATGGTAAGTGTCTTCATGGCTGTGCAATGGTGCCTGCATAGACCCTGACTGCTGCAGGAAGGATTTCCATATCTGCAATGCATAAGTCAATACAGAAGGACAGTTTGGGGATGGATGGATGGATCAGAGCTAAAGGAATAGGTCAGAAGAGGCATTTTAGATTTGCTCGTATACCGATTCAGTAGTCCCCATTACTCAGTGCAACTGGCCTGAAGTGTCTATTCCAGCCCACAGGCTGGGATATCTTTTATTTGTTTATTTACTTTCACTAAATGTATTAACTTTCACTCATTTCATCCTTCCATCTGTCCTTTGTTCTAGGCACTGCATTAAATAAATGAACTTCTCTACCTTCCCGGTTCAAAGGCCAGGTGAAACAGATGTGCCCTAGAAGTTGCAAATTCAGATTATTTCAGACCAGAGGCAGGAAGGTTATCCAGAGCTCAATGGCCATTACAGAGAACACCCTTCAGCCACCCCACTCTGTTCTATTGAGAAGGCTATAGCATCAGTTTGCGCTGCTGATGGAAGTTGTGGCAGTGTGTCAGACAGTGGTTAAAGTATAATTTGACAGGCCCCGGAACTCTCCTAATCTCCAGGCCCCCTTCCCGTATTGTCTGGGCCCCCTTCATGCATGTGCGGGCCTGAGCCCAGATAGGCATTTGCAACCACTTCTCAGTACCACATGCATCAGTTATCGCTCCCTAAAAATATTTATATTTTTATATGGCTTTTATGTCTATATCAATTATTGTCACAAACTAGAAAACGCTGCATAACACAAGACCATCAGATCACCCCCTCCTCTGCCTCATTAACTCAAGTATGATGATGAAAGCTCATGCAATAAATACATTTGTTAGTCTTTAAAAGTGCCACAGGACTCCTTGTTTGTTTTGCGGAACTAGACTAACACGGCTACCCATTTGGAACTTATCTACCCTATGGTTTCCACTGGTCTTATCCCTGATGGAAAACTTTCCTAAAAAATGCTAACATACACAAAGCTATAATGAAGACTTCAAGAGTATATGACTTCTGTAGCATTGCAAATAGCTTGGGTGCTGGTTGAAGTGTTTGGAAATATGTTATTTAAACATAGATAGAAAAGGAAAGATGGCATTAAAATCACCATGACTTGTGATTGATAAAATCAGGCCTCACTTTTCCATAGATCCTTCTATCTGAAAAGCTGAAATCACTTTACAAGGGATAATGAACCAAGCTTTGTACCACCTCCTAAATCAGTGGTTCTCAAACCTTTTGCATTGGCGATCCCTTTCACATAGCCAGCCTCCAAGTGTGGTCCCCTGCCAAATTAAAAATGCATTTTTTTCTAGGCAACACTATTTTAAATGCTAAATTTATAACCAAACCTTCTGCCTAAAATGAATATATCTTTTCTCACCACTTTGAACTTAAGACTAAACCACATTTTTATGGAATTATTTTTAGACGCAGAGAAGTTATTTTTAAAATTGTTATTGTTTAATACTGGTGGGTGCAAAGAATTTGTATCAATACAGCTTTTCAGAGCAAACTTAGCACCCCATTGCCTCCCTTGCTTCTGCACAGCTATTGGCAGCTCTGGGTGGCTCACAACCCCCGCATAACCACCTTGTGACCCCCTAAGGGGTTGCGACTCCCATTTGAGAGCCCTTGTCTTAAAGGGCAGACTAACCTCATTTTACAGATTAGGAAACAGACACAGAGTTGTGAAGCAACTTCGCCCAAAGTCCCACAGCAGTTTTGTGGCAGAGCTAAGACTAAGACCCAGAACTCAAGACTCTCATGCTTTAACGACTGAACACACCATGGATACCACCAATGTTGCCTCTAAGCTGATGATACAGCTGAGCAAGTTATGGTATTTGCTGAGCAGCAATTTGTGAGGCATGGTGCCACATGCACAACAGTTTTTTGGCACCGGAAGCATCAGCATGCCTAAGTACCTCAATTCAAAAGAAATGCATAGATGTGTTTTCATTCGAATGTTAATAAAAATGTTAAACTGAAATATTGAAGTTTTATTAATTTACTAAACAAATGTGAGACGATGACACTTGCTGCCACTTCTATCTAGCCTCTACCATCATCTACACCTCAGAGTTTGTCACCTGTCTGTCACATTTCCAGCCTACATATACAGAGTCAAGGTCAACCTCATGATGGAAGGTTCAGAAATTTTATTAGCAAACATCCATAAAGCTCTAAATACACAAATGGTGATTTTCAAAGGCTTATACCTTGACCAAATCTGGGCGTGCTTTCATGGGGACCTTTCTGTCCCCAGAACTATTACTCTATCAGTTTTACCATGGAGGCACTAGAGTTCTTCAGGAGAAGACATTTAACATTAGCCAAATTAGCTATTTTTCAGAAAGCTCGCTCTTGGAAAGGGCTGAGCCACTTTTATTAAAACTTAAAAAATTGAGCTTGAGGCAGAGAGTGAGCAGCCCACATGGGAATGTTAGTTCTTATAAACAACTAAGAATAGTGGACTTCTAAAATATTAGGGAGTCAGGTGTTATTCTTCCTATAGAGAATACATGATACAGTAGTATAAATATTCTATCATCACGAGTCTGAGGAGGCAGTTCATGAGTGACAAAAGGAGTTATGCAGGTCATCCTCAACTTATGCCAACTACAATCCATCATATACTCTGTATATGATACTTACATTACATGAAAGAAGTTATTGTAGGAATGCTTTAGAGGCTTAAAAAACATTTATTGCAAAAATTTTTCAAACTCTCACTATAACAGCAGTTGTATTAGTTACCATGAGTTCAGTATTTCTTAGGTCAGAGGAAGACACAAAACCCTCTAAAAGTTGCATGAGACAGCTTGTCTATGCATATAAAAGTCAGAGCCATTGTTCTGGGCCCCTCCAAGGGTAGAGGTGAGCATTGTATCCCACAGAAAGGTGGAAAGCTCTGCAAGGCTACATTTTGGATCATTAATGTGCTATGTTCTTTCCTCTGCTCCAGGACTGAACCTAGCTTGAGAGGGAAAACAAGTAAATATTTTTTACAAGTTGATTTTATATTACATATTACAATTCAGTGGGGAAAGAGTTGGGTTGCCTAGGGCCTCATATTTGATTGAAGGAAAGGAAACTGAGGATTCCCACTGACATGTACTTCACTGAATTACTTTTTGGCTCTGTCTACACTACATACAGATATATGAATGCAAAACAAACTGCTTGAGCCCCACCAACTCTTTCCTCACAAATGAACAGCCTCAAATCTACATCACCCCAACCTCGTCCACTAGTGCCCACATCAGACCCCTCTTTCCCCATGTCCTCAGCCCCCATCCCCATTCCTTAAGGTCCCTGCCCCCAAACCCCCACTCCAGCCCTCCTAATCCCCCAGCCCCCTGCTTCCCCCATCTTCACTCCACCCCCCTTCAGCCTCCTCCAACCCTAGCCCCCACTCCAGTCCCCCAACTTCCTCCATCCCTCCCCAGCCCCCCACCCAGTCCCCACTCCAGCCGTCCATAGTCCTCTCCACTGCTACCGAGCCCCCACCAGCCCCCCCATCTTGACCCCTTGCTCCAGCCATCCATAGCCCTCTCCACCACTACCCAGCCCCCACCAGCCCCCCCATAGTGACCCCTTGCTCCAGCCATCCATAGCCCCCTCCACCACTACCCAGCCCCCATCCTGACCCCTTGTTCCAGTCATCCATAATCCCCTCCACCGCTACCCAGCCCCCACCAGCCGTCCATAGTCCCCTCCACCGCTACCCAGCCCCCCACCCTGATCCCTTGATCCAGTGACTCACGAGTCCCATTCCCACCCCCAGTCTCCGCATTGCCCCTTACCTTAACCCTCGCCTACAAAGGCTCGGGACCGGCCTGCGGCAGCGGAGCACAGCAGCCGGCAGAGGAGCCAGATCAGGCCATGCTGCCGGTGGCCGTCGCCCTCTGCTCCCGCCGCCACCGCCACATGCCGGCCCCTCGGGCCTGATCCTGCCCCTCTGCCGCCGCCATGCACCACCACCACACGCAGGCAGTGTGGCCGGATCAGGCTCAAGGGGCCCCTTCCCCTTCCCCCTGCAGCCCCTTTCCCAGCCCCACTGTCCGCCGCCTCCCCCGAGCCCTTTCCCAGCCCCCTTACCTGCCCAGAGGCTCGGAGCTGTGGGGGTGGCTGGCAGAGCCGCTGCTGGGCCAGGCCACTCCTGTCCTGAGCACGCTCTGTCTGAATGTGCTCAGGGCGGGAGATTTGAACCTCCCCAGCCTGGCCACAGCAGGAGTCTGCGGTTTTGCTGGGGGAGGGGGGGGTCCTGGGCAGAACGCGGTGTTCCGCCTGGGTTTTCTATTTTTAGGGGCCCTGGAACACTGGCCCCTAAAAATGGGGGCCCCGGAACACCGTTCTGGTGCATTCCCCCTTACTTTAACCTCTGGTCTCAGAGGAAGAGATTTCTCTCAGGTAGGCTGGTTCCAGGCCATTTAGGGCTTTATAAGTTAAAAGCATCACCTTTAAAGTCTATCTAGAAACTTTCAAGTGTTAGTAAATATGTATAGCATAGTATACACTATGTTTGATAGGTAACAGATTCAAGGTATTAGTATATTATATTATATATACACAAATGTTAACAAATTCCCATATATACATAAAGTTCCTCCTCTACTTTGGTGGTTCCCATGCTTCCCTCTAGTGGTGAGTCTGTTTCCCTCAGGCCTTTAGGCCTGGGAACAATCCTTTGCCCCCTTCAGGCAGGGGTTTTCCTTCCCCCCAGTCTTTGTACCTGTGGGGCTCTTTCTGACCAGCATTCTTCTCCTTCTCCTGATCAGTCTGCCTTCCAACTGTACCTTGTCTCCTCTCACACACTCCAGTAGCTCTCTTCATTCTCACAATCCAGCTACCCCTCTTCTGTGGAGGGAAGGCTTTTTAACAAGTCCTGGGTGGGGCCTTGATTAGCTCCAGGTATGCCAATTAGCTTGAAGTAACCTCTGCTCAGCTACAGGGGGAAAAGGGACTTGCTGAGCCTGGGGCTAATATATTGGCTTTTTAGAATTCTCTGGAAACCCTCCAGTCTGACCCTGTCACTAATATATATATATTTTTGGGAATTTATTATCTTAATGTGTTATATTTTTCCCCACAGTTCTGTTCACCCATGTCAAGTATCACACACAACATTTTGCAAAGCTGAAATCAGTTTTGGCATTAGAAAATAGGAAACTTGTCAAAGACAAAAATACATTAATGTGCTGCCTTCAAAGAGCAGTATCTGGAATGCTAGTATCCAAAACAAAGATAAGGAGGGTACAGAGCAATAAGTTAAGCAATTGAGACAAAGCAGTGTGTTGGATTTTGGTAAAGTGTAGGAAGTTTTGTAACGTGTAAAATCATACTATCGATACTGCTCATTGAAATTCATAACTTTGAAGCACACATGCAGTGTAAGGTGAATATGTTGTGAGAATTTGCTTTCTGGGGGAGAGTATTTCTCCTCTTTGTATTGTATTGCTTTGTCTTTAGACAATACATTTGGTTAAGTTCAGTTATTTGGTGGTCTAAACATTATTAAAAATGAATTGAGAGCCAAGCAATCAGCTACACTGTTGAGTCATTACAGGAGTAGATCCTGGAGCCTGGGTGATTGTACTCTCCTTCATTTCTTCCTCACAGTGTGCTCTGCAAGTTATTTCAGAAGAAGGGGGGATGAATTCCAGAGCTATGGAGCACTCTGTTATGGACCAGCCTCTAAATGGCCTGGCCTAGTAGTCAGAGCAAGAGTTAGGGCTGGTGGACAGAGCAAGAGTCTGGGAATAAATCCAAGGGTCAGTACCGCAGTCAACTGCCAATTATCAGAACCAGGAATCAAAGTTGAGGGTCAGAGCCAAGATCAGATACCAAATGCCAGAACCAAGTGTCTACCCAAGGTAAGGGTCAAATGTTGGAGGCCAGAGTTGGAGCTAGGGTTTGTAACTGATGATTGAAAGCAAGTTGTAAGGTCCAGATCTAGAGGAAAGGCAAAGGATCAAAGATGGAGCAAGAACATGGTAGAAACAGGAGTGAAGGCAGCGATGAGGCAGTTGCAGAGCAGGAATTGGGAACAGGGTTGGATGCAGGCAGCAGCACAAACAGGATCCAGTGCAGCCACAACAGGAAATCACTTTGTTGCTTGGGCAAACTTCTTGGGTATGTCTACACTGGCAATTTAGGTCGACTTAAGTAGCCTTAAGTCAACCTAAATTACTCCCCGTCCACACTGGGCTTTCATTAAGTTGACTTAAGAAATTCCTTAAGTTGACTTAATGAAAGCTTAAGTTGACTTAGTAAGAACCGCCAGTTAGGTCAACCTAACCCTTAAATCGACTCCTTAGGTCGACTTAAGCACATTGTGGACATGGATTAACCCTTAAGTCAACTTTATTAAGTCAACTTAAGGGCAGTTAGATCGACTTACTAAGTCACCGTTAAGGGTAACCACTTTGTTAAGTCGACCTAACTTTTTCTAGTGTAGACATAGCCCTTGTGCCTTCTTCTGGCTCCAATAACATAGCTGGACCAATTAGTGGAGCCAGATGATTCTCCAATCAGGGTTCCTGTGGGTGATGCCTTGGCTGAGACTACAATCCTACTAGCTCATCAGCTCACCGGATTTCAGCAGACATTGGATCAAGGCTAGGATACAACAACCGTCTGGGGACCTAGGTTCAAGACCTGGGACACTGCACTATCATGGAAAATGCCCTATAACATAGGAACATGTTCTCACATAAATAGGACTCCATACGGGCACCTCTGCTGACCACAACTATGGCAGTATGAGTAAGTCCCAGGCCATTTAAGGCTTCACATGTCAAAAACCTTAAATTCTACATGGTTCTTCATAGGAAATTCTATCTGATTATTCAGGGCTGACAGAGGCCTTGCTTGAGTGCATGGAGAATGGATTTCTCCTCCCTGTTCTCCACCACAAAGAATCCAAATCCAAAGGGCTTTGATGGAATGAATTTCCCCCTGCACCAGTGAAAATGACATTGATTGTGTCTGTTCTTTTGAGGAAATGTTTTGATTTCATGAAAGAGTACAGCGTTCTAAAAATCCCAATGAAATAATAATAATTAATAAATAAAATTAAAAATAATCAAAAGTAGGTATCAAATAAAGCTATAGTCATTATACTGCACAATACTGTTCTTACATTTCTTCTTGTGTTTCAAGAAAACTCTGCCAAAAGGAGCCAAAGAACAAGTGAGGAATGAAACAGGAAATAAGGGAAAGGTGACACACAGAACATAATGTATCAGACAGAAGACACACCATGCAGAGCCAGGAAATTGACATCATAACACCAGTGACATCATTCTATATCTCTAGAACTGTCCTACCAGCAGTAATATAGTGCCATATACACATCACCATTATATAATTACCTGTCAGTCAAACAACTCTAAAAATAAAAGCCAAATGTCATCAGATTTGGAAAGTTTTCCCTTGTATGTATAATTATTTCAAAAGCTGCCATTTTACTTAACCTGTTGTATTATTTTCTTTCCTGGGAGTAGAAAGTGATTTCCATTATTATTGTATAAATCCTTTTGCTACCAGTAAGGCTTGTAGAAATCAGGTTTCTTGTGAATCAATCAAAAAAGTGAGAACTTCTGAGTTGGTTAACCTTAATAGGCAGAATTATGAATTCCTACCTGTCTTAAAGAGGTCTCCCTACTCTTCAGGAATGAATGGCATTGAATAACATTGAGTTCCTATGGAAAAAAAAATGCTCTGTCCTGCCAGAAGGTGAAAATTTAAAACTCCAGAACTGTACTACATAAACTGTTAGCATCCATGCATTTTAATCTGCTTATGTATAACCCCAAAGTAAAATGTCAATAATATTTGTAGAAATTGTCTCAGTAAAAGATATCACCCCAGACACTTTGTCTCTCTAACACCCACCAACCAATATGATTACAACAACACTCCATACAACAATATTCATCCTCACTTCTCTTACCCTATTTGTGATTGTTCCTATCATCAATTTCATATAGCACATTCAGTTCTATATACTGTACTGGTACATAACATAACATTTTGCACTTAGGTTTGCTCTGTTTCCTAGCATGTGCCATAAAACTCAGTGAAATGAAAAGTAAATCACAAAACTGCTTTTTGCCACTGATGCTATGGAATGCTAAAGTCAAAAAAAATCAAAGGCTGACAGAGTCTGCTGAGAAGCATGTCACACACCAGAAAATGCTGAGCCCTCTGTTTATGTAAAAAGATTGTTTTTTCTTTTTGTGTGTGTGATCTGTGTGTGATCTTTCCCATTCATGTTCTGAAACAGTTAATTACAGAGAAAAGTACTTCTAATTTATTTTAGTATCTGGCAATGAAGTATGCTTGGATTACTCACTACTTGAAACGGAGATTAAAATCCATGTGATTTTGGTCATGAATGGGGGGAAAATATGCAGATGAATGTAATCTATTCATTGGTTTAAAGTCCCAAAGGGGCCGCTGAGAGCATCAGAAATCCATGTGATGTCCAAGTGTGCTATATTTTGCATTCAGACCTGTGAGTTAAGGGAAAGCACTATAAAATCTGTGAAATCAGATATAGACAAACAGTACCCTGCTGACTATGCATCAGAGTAGGCCCATGTGTACAGCTTATTCCAGCAAGGATATGACATATATTGTGCTCATAAAATGAGCTCTAACACATCTGAGAGGAGCATGGGAATTACAGAAGTGCAGGGCTAAAATACTGACGTTTTTTCGTTAAGCTGCTCAAACCTGGGTTTTCTATTCAAACCTGGGAATGCTGGCTGTGATCTGTGGTGGATGGCAATATCACAAGAGTAGAAGCTAGTGCTAGTGCTCCAAACTGACAGACTATATCCTGTATGATTTTGTCCTGTGGTTAAAAATCAAGGTCTCTATTTTTGTTTTGCAGAAGCTAATATTTTAAAGTTAAACCATATTTTGAAAAAGGGAGGGAATACCACCGCACAATTGTAGGTGCATTAGCACCCACACTAAGCTAAGTTCTTCGATCCAGCACAGCTGTGCTCAGTGCAGGACTGAGGCAAGGAGGAGAGGATAAAAAGTACTTTTAGATCACTTTTATGTTCCTTTCCTCCTGAGACTGGCCTGTGTCTATTCTACTTTATTCTATCGTACCTAGTTTCTTATACAGCACTCATCATTGTAGTGGTAGAAATAATAACACCTGCCGCCTTTATGTTCCTTCCTTTGACAGGATGGAGTCACCCAAAGGCCCTCTGCTAGAGGCCTCAGTGTCCCGCCACATCCATCTCAGGAAAAGAGCAATGGAGCTAAGTCCTCCAAATGGCTTAGACTGCACAAGAGGCAGCCAGTAGGGAGAGAAGGCTGTAAGGGGTTAGCCAATCAACAGGTTACAGGATGGTATAAAAGTTGCTACAGTACAGACCAGAGTCAGTTCTTTCCTGCAACCACAGAGTGTACTTGATGCTCCTTATGAGCCCAAGGGAACTGCAGCACCGTAAGCACCACAATGCTGGCAGGGACTGGGGGGAATGAGAAAGTGCAGGCTGCTGGGCCGGAATATAGAAGAGCTCCAAGGTAAGAGTGAAGCACTGGTGGAAACTGGGCCCATGGGGAAGTGGCTGGGGAATTGAATGCAGTTTTGTTAAAGGGACATGGTAATGCATAGCTGCTAATCTTGGGATTCCAGAGCTGGGTACCACATCTTCAGTGACCTACAACTGGACAGTGATAAGTTTCCAGAAGGGTATCTGAACTCTGACTGCCAGAAGCTGGGACTGGATGGCAGATGATGGAACACTTATAAATGCCCTATTCTGTTCATTCTCTCTGAAGTGCCTGACACCACCGCTGTAAGAATACAGAACACTGGGCTAGATGGAGCATTGGTCTGACCCACCGTGGGCATTCTTTTATTCACAGGTGGAGAGGCTTCATGGAAGTGCAGTTTCCAATTGCTACTCACAGAGTATAGTTTTCCAGAAAAGGTTCAAACCATTTCAATGCATTATCCTGGACCCTTGCCCAACCCACAACTTCAACAGGCCATTTCAGTTTCTGAGGTTTACTAGAAAGAAGGAATATTCTAGTCACATCTCCTTTCTCCCAGAAAGGCTCCTTGTTCTGGGTTTGAGAGGAAGGATGGTGAGGAGCCAGTATCAAGGTCCTAAATCACCCTAAGACTCTTCAGAGCACTGGATCTGCTGGCTTCAGAGCTCATTTTCCTCATGAGAGGGACACAAAAGACCCATAGTAGGATAGCTGTAGAGGACAATAGTAGTATCCATGAGGTTGTGATTGGATGGAAATATAAATGACTGTATGAATGCAGATATGAACTAGCCAATGTGCTGAACTGTAGGTGAGAATGTGCTAATGAGACTGTGTACGGACAACGGGTTAATAGCACAGAACATGCCTCTCAGCTAGGTACTGTATGAGAAAATTATTATATATGTACATATAATTTATGATAAATTGCAAAAGAGGGGAAAAAAAGAGGGCTTTGTAGATTGTAAACTACTTAGTTGCCTGGACTATGTCTCTTCTGTGTTCAACAACTTCAGTGACTGATAGCCAATAAATACTAGAGGGAAAAACAAAGGAAGGGGAAACGAAATGGAAAAAGAGAGAAGGAATAAAGAAATGGGGAGAGGGAAGGAAGCAATAAGAGATGCAGGGCCAGATTCTGGTCCTAAGTCCAGTAGCTCCATTGAAGCTGAAGCATATGTTCCCATTTACTTTTCAATTCAACCACATTAGAAGTCATAACTGCCTTGTCTAAATTAGACTTTTAAATATTAGAATATTGGGTGAGCTAACATGTCTAACCAAAACTTCTTTTATCCTAGACAAGGCAATTGGACAGTTGACTAGACAATGACAATTCAGCTGCAGGCGGGTTGGGGATAGGAGAAGCAGAGAGTCAGTATGGAGGAGTCCCTTTTCCCCAGGAATGGAATTTCCCGTCTCTGTGGATAAACAGGGTTGAGAAGCTGCAGCCTCTACCTTTTCTGTAGCCCCTAATTCCTTCTCCCTAAGGGAAAGATTAGGAGGAAATTTCCTGCTTTGAGCCTTTTGGAGCTCTCCCCTCCTCCCCTCCCCCCCCTGCAGGTGTTCTCCTATGGGGCTCTTATATTATTTGAATTATTATTTAATACAAACAGGTCCTTTAAGACATGGTTTCATCAATTACACAAGCCAAGATGTTTAAAAAAAAAAACAACCCAAACTAGGTATCTAAACTCCTTGCTTAAATGCAGAAATAATTGGCCAGATTTTCAAAAATGCCAGGCATATAGTAGATATCATTAATGTGTATGGGAGTTTCTGGATACTGGGGATTCCTGAAAATCAGACTATTTATTTAGCACCAAAGGCACCCACTTTTGAAAAATCTTGGTCATGGACTTTGGTGGCTGGTTAATTTAAGATTCAAGATGCAGCTCTGACCTTGCTTGGGAAGGGTGTGGAAATTATTCTTCCTCTTCCCACCTCAGACCAGATGCTGGCTAAGGAGAAAGAAAACTTATGTGAATAATCTTTATTCGTTTACTTCTTCAACGACAAAATGTTCAGCATCTGATGTTCTCCTGCCACACGGTGGTGCTTGCTAGTTTCAGACTTTTTCCCCTTTGGTGGTATTGTTACAGCCCATCCATGTTTAAATGAAGCAAAATAAAATCCCCAGCATTTGTAGTAAGGTGACATTTCTTGCAGTGTTTAATAATTTAGGGGTGTGGGAGGGAGGAATGATGGATGCAATTGTAGTTGCTGACTCTTTAAGACCATTAACTCTGCTGGAGTTTCACTGTACAGCAAGGGGACTATAAAGCAGGAATTTATGATTAGTGAACATTTACTTAGTTTGAAAATTCGCTTTACACAGCTAAAAGGTTGCAGGACGCGATGATCTTTTTATTTTGTGAGAACGGGGCTGAAGTGCAGCTAGGTCCTGTTTCATCATGGTAATTGTTGCATAAACACTTTGTAATGGCTTTCCTTTTATTTAGTTTACCATGGTTTATTTTCATAAGCCCGATTAGTTGCCAGAGCGGTCCTTTTACAGAGAGAAAACAAGACTTGTCTGCAACCGAGTTACTAAATCTTTATCCACTCTCACAACCTATTTATGCTGTTACTTCTGTGAAACGGGCTGTAGCAGAAAGCACGGGAAACCCTTTGATTTCTTGTCCCTTGTTGCTGGATGACAGTTCTAGCTAATGGCTCTTCCTTTTGCTGAACGGAGTCAGCTGCTGCGTCTAGAAAACGATTCTTTGATGCTGCCTGGATAAATTGATCTGTGTTTTTACGGAGCCTCCTTGAACCAGGAGCGAGAGGCCAGCCTGTGAACAGCTGCGCTTTAACTGTGGGCCTGGGATCTTTACCTGGGAGGCTTAGGGGAAGACAGGTCTCTCGTCCCGCCTAGCCACCAGGGACCAGCTGCTCTTCCTTGGAAGCCCTTGCGGCTGTGCGTCCACAGCTGGCAGGAGACTGGCAAGAGCGGGCTGGGGTGGAGGGGGTAGGTTGCTTTGAAAATATCCTTGGCGATTGCTCTCTGCTTGCTCGGGTGCAGCCTTTGCGGGGCTATAGGACCGGCCTCCCAGTAAGGGGGGGGGGGGCGACCCAGACAAACGGTTCCTCGTCCAGCTCTCAGCGGCATAAAACCGGAGGGCGCAGCACGGACTCTGCAGAGCGCGGCGGAGTTCCGGTGACTCCCGTGTGGGATGCGGAGGAAGGCGAGTCCCCCGTCCTCCTCTGGCCCCAGGGCGGGGGTACGGCAGTGGATCCCGCCAGCCCTGCTGGGCAGACAGAGGCTCCCAAGGAGTTTCGAGGCTCCCGGCCAAGCGCTAGAGTCGTCGGAACCGTCTGGGGCTAAGAGCCCGTGCGTGCCGCCGTGACCGGGCGTTTCTCCTCCGCCCGCTTCGCAGGATGCTGCTGCAGCTGCACACGCCAATATCTGCGGCTGCTGCCTCCTGGGCAGGGCGGGGGCATGTCTCCGCCGCGTCCTTTGATCGCCTCCTCTTCGCCCCCGTACCCGCGGGGGCTGTTTCTCCGACCCGCCCTTCCTCCCCCACCTCCCTCCCCCCACACAGCCGGGGGATGGACCAGCCTTTGGATGGGGGCTAGGAACTTCAGCCCAGCCAGGCCTGACCATATGCCTGCAGGTGTGGGTCGCGCGTGTACACCTGGGCGTGCAAAGCGCACACGCGTGTGAGCCCGCCATGCATGTGTGAGTGCTGCAGCCGTGTGCGCGCAGGGCATGGGGCGGGGGCTGGGCCGGGCACGTGCCTGCCCTGGCTGGAGCCCCTGGCTGCCGAGGGCCCCGCCGGAGAGGCTCCGGGAAGCGGGCAAGGCGCGGCCAGGAGTCCGGAGAGCAGCCGCTCCAGCGTGACCGGAGCTCTGCTAGTCTGGTGTGTGGCTGCGGCTGGGCCCTGGCCCCGCACAGCCCGTTCCCCGCAGCGCCGAGCCGCCCAGTCCGGTCCCGAGCCGCCGCCGCCGCAGCATCCCTCTGCCGCCACCTCCTCCCGCCGCCGCCAGCCCCGCCCTGCCGGGGGACCTGCATCCCCCTCCGCCAATCAGCGGCCGGGCTTCCTTGGCCACGTGACCCCGGCGGGCTGAGGGACCTGCTGCTTCCCCCGCGCCAGAGGGATGCGGGCGGCAGAACGCGAGAGCAGGCGGCGGCCGCTGGGCTGCGGAGCGCCCTGACTCCCTCCCCGCCCCAGCCCTATGGCAGCTGCCGCCGCCGTCTCCCTCCCGCCCGGCAGCGCCTCGGGCTGAGCCCAGCCCCCGGATCGCGCTGCCGAAACTCTCCGGACCGTCATGCCGGGACCGCTGACCAGCTGCTTGCCGGGGCCCCCGGGATGCTGAGCAGCCCCGGCTCCCTTCTGCCCCGAGACCGATCCGCTTCGGGGAGCCCCCGGCCGCGGCTGCGGCTGCAGAGTTGAGTTAAGAAGTCATGGTGCTTGGGGACGCCTCCCCCCATCGGCAGTGCAGCGGCGGCAGCTGGACACTTGGCGACTGCTGTTGCTGGCTGCTGCTGCCGGTGATGTTACTCATCATAGCCCGACCGGTGAAACTTGCCGCTTTCCCTACCTCCTTAAGTGACTGCCAAACCCCCACCGGCTGGAACTGCTCCGGTAAGCTGCGACCCAGATCCCCTCCGCCTGCCTCTCTATCCCTTGCCAAAGGAGGGCTCGTCCTAACGCCGACTGCACGCTACAGAGCACCTCGCCAGCCCTCCCTGGCTAAATGTTCCCCAAGGAGTGACTGGAGAGCAGGGCGGAAAGTGCGTGGAGGGCTCGAGTGCTTCCCCACCCCTGTGCGCTAATAGCAACTGCTTGAGGTTTCCTTTCAGCGGTGCAGTCTACAGAGTTTGTAGGCTGGACACAATGGCATTTTGTGACCCCGCAAACTGGCCGGTGCCAGCTTAAAAAAAAAAAGAGAGAGAGAGAGAGAGAGAGAGAGAGAGAAACGTATTAGAGGTGAGAACAGTGAGCGAGAAAGAAACAGTTTTAGGGAAGAGAATGCAATAAATCACGTTGTGGCTGCCTGAGAAATGCTGATTCCTTGCTGAAAGTGCAGAAGTCAATGCTAGGTCGCCTTTCCAAGTAACAGCAACTCTCGATAATCTACAGGGCTAATCCTGTTGGGCGAAGTCCCTTTTTTTTTGGTCGCTGCTTCCAGGCATTTCGATTTTGAAGGCGTGGGATTTTGTTTGCTTTTTTGTCTTTCTTTATGTTGTATTCCCTTTGAGAACCCTATAGTTTCCGGAAAGAAGTTAGCAAAGGAAACGTCTACAGCTGTCACACTGGGCACTCCCAGGACTAAGGGCAGAGTGGCTAGCCGCAAGTAATCAAGAAGTAACGCCTCTTTCCTCGATTTCTTCTTTGGGTTGCTGTTAAACAGCCTTTGTCTCTTTATCTGGTCAATTTCAGTCCCTCTGGAAGGTGCTGGCTAGGCAGGGTGTGGGTGAAATGTACTAATTGAATAAGGAAGAGACTGGGGACTGGAGTACTTGCCTTTTTAGGTCAGCTGGAAGTGACTGACTGTCTGATGAGCATTCAGCACAGTCCTTAATACAATAATAATAATGCATTGCAAGGAGTGTGTTTGCCATTTGTGCAGTATTTTCAATATAACTGTTGTTTGTCAGTGCCTGTGGGTGTGGGTTTTCTGTTTCTAGTGGATTGTTCAATCCTTTTTGAGGAACTCTTTCACAGGGAGCGGGAGAGCGCCATTCATTATATCTATTGCTATATCCATTAGGAGGCTTTTGATGAAGCAAAATCACTTGGTCTCCTTCAGTGACAAAGTGATGAATGTTTTAAAATGTCAGTATGGGGGGAGGGGGAGGTTGGGAGGCAAGTGCTGTGTATAGGTTAAAAGTCAAATACTTACGTAAAAAAAACTAGAGGCTCAAAATAAAGTCACTGACTTTACAGTGAGTATAATATTTGGACAACAGAGTCTTGTGGCACTTTTAAAGTATTTTAAAATATTTGGGTCATCAAGCTATGTCTCTGATACTTCAGGTGTTTCTGAAATTAGAGCTCATAATAGGATTCTGAGAAAATAGCAACCGTCAAGGTAATACATGTATTCTATATAATAGACTGGTAAGAAAAAAAATCATTCTTTTCATTTTTAATATTCAAGTGTTATAGTTAGAAGCACTAGCACTTAAGAAAATCAGTGGGATTAAATCTTAATGGATTTGAAGTGTAAAAATAGCTGTTTTGTTTAATGCCTCACTCACTACACACTGTCAGAGTGGGATGGCAACTAGTGAAATCTGAAATTCATGCTGGCATTCATGAGCTAAATCTTCAGCCAAATGTGTTTGTCTGTCAAACTGAAGGGAAAGAGTAGGTTCACTCAAAAGCTTGTGAAGAACCTGGCACCTCTCCTGTTAGGTGGTGATCAATCTTCATTGGAATCAGACAGACAATCACAGAAAACACACAGCCTGTTTATCTTTGTTATTGGAGCTTTGTTACGGCATTGTGTGGAGAAATCCCAATTCAGACTCTAGACCCAAAGATCAGCTATTGCATGGGAATATGTCGAAACAACCAAAGAAAATATATAATACACCAATTGCTGGATGACTTTTGAGTAATTGGAGTCTGATTAATAGAATAAAGAGGGTGAAGGTGTGGAAAATAAGGACAAAAAGTGTTGATAATTGAAAACAGGGAAGGAGGGAACATCCAGACTGTATTATTTCATCAACAAGGTTATGATGCTGTGTGTGTTTAAAAAAAGCAATCACCCTCTATTGTATATCCTGCCAGACTGAAGCTGACTGTATTTTTCTGTTTACATTTGAGGTTACGATGATAGAGAAAATGATCTCTTTCTCTGTGACACCAATACCTGTAAATTTGATGGAGAGTGTTTAAGAATTGGAGACAGCGTGACTTGCGTCTGTCAGTTCAAGGTAAGAAGAATGCTATTTCATTCTTTAATTCACTAATGAGAATACAAATCTCCCTTTTACAGCCTATCACTTGACAATTTATTTCTCTACATGTAGTGAAGTTAGAGGGAAAACCTGGCAGGAGAGCCAGCTGATGTCAAAATGACATAAGTTTCTCCAGGAAAATGCAGATGCTGTGGTTATAAATGTCCCTTTGGGGTCTGCAGTTTCAGATTGTGCATGTGTGATTTTGATGCTGTGCCCTTTTACCAAGGATTTAAAATCCTTTCCAAACTCACTAATGATACTGATCATGCTTTATACACTTAGTGTTCTGATCTAGTTAGAGAAATGGATCTGTGATGTGCTTACACAGTACCGTGGCAATGCTTCTGCTTGTTTATCAGATTAAAATAAAATAAAAACTCCAGTGCTCTAAAATCACAAACTTCCTTTAGGTGTTAAATCAGCAATAAGACTAACACTACCTCCCTCCCCCTTCTCTCCTCCCTCTCCATTCAGCTAAATCTAAATCTCAGGCATTCTTAAAGTCCCCACAGTTCAATCATAAAGTATTCCTTCTTAGGTAACCCAGAAAACAGGTGTGTGTGTCTTAGGTAACCCAGAAAACAGCTGTGCTTTGCATAATTATCCAGATACAAATTTTACAAATTTCTGAGTTTTGAGAATATAGCATATGCTTTGTATACACCTATGCCACTGTGGCGTCTTGCATCTTAATACAACTTTATAAAATTGTAGATGTTTTAATATCCATTTAAATAGTCACCCTAGAACACTCCAAATGGTGCAGTGCACCTCTGTAATGACTGATTAATTTGTTATTGAGCATTGATAGACTATTTATTCTGAAGCATGAAAAGTGCAATTCATATTACCAGAGCCAAAAACACTGTGTCTGAGGAGAAAAAAAGCCATAATTAATAAAGCATTAATTTTGAAAAATGCAAGAATATCTCAGCAAAATGCAAAACAGCGGTGTTACTAGAATTATTTGATTTAACATTAATTTTTTCCATTGACAGAGATAATATATATGGACCCTGGACAATTTACTAAGTTTCCAGTTTACATATGGTGAAACATTTCAGATTTTAAAATAAATATTAATGTAGAGAGTTGAGTGATGCAGTATTAATATTTGCAACATGCTTAGTTAGACGTTTTCTTTTTGAAGGGAACCCCATAATGCAATCAACATTTGTGACTTGCGCCATTGCCTGGTGCTGTTACCTGTGCTATGCCACTGACATTTCAATCATACAATGTCCACAAAGAACACTATGTTCTTGTGCTTGGTCACAGCTTGGCTCTTGCGGTTGGTTTAAAGCGAGGGACCGACTGCCCCGGAGGAGCAAACCAAGATTTCGCTAATGGAAGGGGATACAATGGAGGCTATGTTTTCCCAAGGAAGCCTGCCAATCTCTGGTGACTTAGAATAAAGAAACCTTAGTAAAACTCAGCATTCTCCTGGATTTGGGAGATCAATGATATCTATACTGATGTTGGAGAATGATAAGACTGGGGACGGTTAAAATGTATGGGCTTGCTGGGTTTCATCATCTGGGTAATGTTTATAACCTTAAATGTGATCAAAATAAAGAGACCAGGTGATTGTGGGCCTCATTAAGACTCCACTAAAGTCAATGGGACTTTGGATCTGGTCCCATATGAACTCAGAGCTCTTTCTTTTGACTTTTTGGCCATTCATAGAGCTATATCTTCAAATATGAGCTTGTAAAAACCAACTACCTATGGCTGATGCTACACAGATAATGCAAATGCTTGTGCTGTTGATTTGCTTGTACTTCTGAAAATCCCTTATTTTAACAGAGTTAAAGCAGGCAAGAACTTGGCCCATCATGTAGCATCAGTGGCAGTTTGGTACACAGGAAAGGTACACCACTATATCAAAAAATGCATTCTAATACAGTGTCAGGGGTTGACTGAGAAACACACCAAGTATCACGTGGGGATATATGAGATACAGTCACAAAGCAGTGTTCACAAAGCTCATATTGGGGGGTTTGCTCAATCAGAATTCAGGCTCCATTTTCATCCACATTTTTCTATGAAGACAGTGAGCAAATCACAGAGGAGAGCTCATTAGTGTATATATACAAATATATCTTTAATGTTTCCTGTGGTACTTGCTAGGGTCTTTAACTGTAGTTGGAAGTAAAAATGAGGGTTGCCTCTACGCTATTTATAATTTCTAGCTGACCACCCCGGTCTTTTTTTATAATACTTGTTCAGATAGTGTCCGGCCAAACTGGTTTAACAAAATAAGCTTTTGTTGCTTAAATGGTAAATTAAAACCAGACTGTTTTGTATGATATGAATGGGCTTCTGTCCCTAAGCAGAAGATAAATGGCCAGGGATTTCCCCTCAGTTGACTCATTTTTTCTTTTTTAACAATGCAAAAAGTGTAGACCACCAATTGATTTCACCTGGTTGAGACTAGTATTTCACCAGAGAGTACCCTCTCCACATCTGTTTCAATAAGAACAGAAGTTCAGTTCTTCTTGTGTTACAACACAACCCTATGTGTTCATTGGGTATTCGTGTATCAGGCCATTACCCATTTCCACTCATCGCTAGCTATAGGCAATAACCTCAGGGATTTAGAATTAATCAACATTCCGTTTTGTGACATCAGAATCTCTGCATATTAGAAGGGCCTTTATCTGACTGTCCCTGAATGTACTAGTCTGTACTAGCCCCTGGTTTTTTCCTTCTGTGATACCATGAAAATTTCTGAATAGGTACTTAGATATTTCAGTTGATGTTGAATTTGTTTCTCTACATTTAGGCCCTGATCTCAAAAACACTTACACAGACAAGTAATTTTGCTTATGTTAGTAGCCCCATTTGCTTCAATGAGGCTACTCACATGAGTCAGTTATTCACATGCTTAAGTCTTTTCAGGATCGGAGCCTTATTTACAGAGTTGTGTGTTATTGAAATGCATCTTCACATTACTTTACTTGCTCAAGATATGTGAAGTGTGATGACAGTATTTATCACGTCATGCTTAGGAGAGTAGGAAGTAATCAGTTTTGTAGTGCTAACATAAGCAGGAGTTATACAAGTATGTCAGCTTCTCTGGAAAATAAACCTTCTGTGCTAAATAAACCTTATAAACTCCACTAAGCCAATATGTTTCCATGTCTATGATCATAGGCATACAAGGTTCCAAATGCTATGAAATGTACTCATTGGCTGGTTCATGGCTAAATTAGGGCATGCTTATTGTTCGGCCTTCCTTGGGTTAAACAAATATATCTTCAGCATACACATGTGAGAGGAAGAATTACACAGTATGGAATTTTGCTATTGCAGCTAATGGGAGTTTTGGCATGAGTTTTAGTGAGTGCCAGATCAGGGCTTTTGTCACAGGCTGAAAGTCATCTTGAGCCTTGGACTTGGGGTACTGAGTCCTTAGCCAATGGCCAGGATGTTTGCTGGATTGAGGAAACAATGGCAATCAAGATACAATATCCCACCAACCTCTAGGACCAGAAAGAAATATTTTATACCACATCTGAGGTAATGGGGTTACCCACATAGGTAAGGGGGCAGGATTTGGCCCTTATTATTTTGGCATCAAAGTTATGGGTCTTATTTTGCTCTCTTTGAAACTAATGAAAAATTTGCAACTACCTTTAATGGAAGTAGGATCAAACTCTGTTTCTACTTGTAATGGTGAATGTTATGATGTTCTGGGCCAACTCCTGCACATTTTGTTGACTTAAATAGTCACTATGGTGTCACTGGAACTATACATCTAAGCCAATTAAGACTTGGTCCTTCATGATTAAAAAAAAAATCCAGTTGATTTTGTTAATTGTCTTGGTAAACTTTCCCAAATTGCCCTACAACCCTGTTCAAATCACTGTTTAGATTCTGGCTAAAATCTGTCACTTCAGTCTTTGACATAGGTCAGATTTAGAATGTAGTGCTCAGAATGGCAAACAAGTAGCTTTTAATCAGTAATTTAAAATCTTTGAATTGATGAGCTGTGGGCTGGGAGAAGTATTCGTTGGTATGTTTAGGGAAAGCAGGGTGGCATAACAGACCTGAGACTTTTAAGAATATAATACATAGGGAAAATGTCACTCATCTTGAACCAACCAACTCTGACTGAGTATGAATAATTGTCTGGCTATATCGCTGTTTGGAGGCCTACAATTAATTCAGCTCATACAACAGTATGTGTTAATCATTTCTGTAGCCAATTGTATCTGGGCAGAATTCAAATTCATATTGACATAACTTCAGTTTCATGCTGTATATCATGTGCATTAGCACAACATAAGACACTTCATGGCATAAGACAGCTAAATTGATAGTGTGAGTTCTTTTTTAATTTTTATGTGGCTTTTAAATAGAGGTGATCATTTGTAAACAATAATCGTGATCATTACTTTTGTTGTAATTAAACAATGAGGCATATCAGGAGTATAGCAATCATGAGATAATCACATCTCTGGCATAATTATCAGGTACAGGGCACATCCAAGTATCTCTAATACCTCAGAGTATGATTATCTTATGATAACTACACCCTGTAGGTTGCCTAATTTCCATTATAAAATGGAATTATTTTTATTAAAATGAACAAGTGTGGGGGGGAAGTCATTCTTTTTGTGACGAGGAAGATAAAGCTAATAGTTGACAATACTGAGTAGAAGTTTCAGCTGAATAGATAGTGTGTATATTCCCTGATGACTGTACCCTGAAATGGAGAGTGGTGAACACTAGGAAATATTATAACAAGATCTTGTTGAAAAACTTCAAATTTCAACATTTTCATGGAAAAAGGGACAAGTCTTTGATGACAATTTTCACAAAAAAAGTCCATCTTGTTTTCTGATCAGTTTTAATTATGAGAGAGAGAGAGAGAGAGAGAGTGAGTTTCCACGCCTATTATCCTCCAATGGGAGTAGAAATGCATGCATTTCCATACCAGAAAAGACCAGTAGTACATCTTGTCTAATAGGCTGTCTCTGAATAGCCAGTACCAATTACTTTAAAAATATATGGAAGACCAAAGTAGTCAGTTATTGAATAACTAACCTATATGAGAAGTTTCTTCCTAACCCATCAGTTAGAGGTCAGATTGTGCTCTGAAGTATAACTTTATATATCCTTTCAATTTTTCTCTTGTAGTCCTACTAATAATTCTAGATTTGAAAAGAATGGGCAAGATTCAGGCAGTTTCTAACCTCCTGTTGTTTTCCTGACTTTTATTTTTTGATGGGGGAGGGTATGACTTAGCACGGTACCATTTTGTAGTTGTTACTAATTGCATACTTTTTTCATATTCATTAGTGTAACAATGACTATGTGCCAGTGTGTGGCTCCAATGGCGATACCTATCAGAATGAATGCTACTTGAGACAAGCTGCCTGCAAGCAGCAGAGTGAAATACTTGTGGCGTCAGAAGGATCATGTGCAACTGGTATGTATAATACTCTTTTTGTAGACTATATCAAGAACTTGGTTTGAAACCAGATTAAAATAGCTTACATGTCATGATAAGGACTCTTTGGGTTCTTGACATATTAACTCCAGATGAATAATTTATAGTATAGATCTTAAACAGCTACTGTCACCCATTATTTTTTTTAAATAAAAGATTCTTGACATTATATTGAGGAGCAGGGCATAGAATACCATTTCTGTGTTAATATTTATCTTTCATTGAGCGTGTGGTGTTTATTTTATATATATCTGTGTGTGTGTGTGGTGTGGTATAAATAAACTGGAAATAGAGATTAAATGTGCAGAAACTTAGAACACTTTTTTTTTTTTTTTTGGTGCCAGTAGCACTTTGTAATCTGGAGGGGATAGCATATGAGTATTACTGCATATGGTAACCTTTTCATAGATTTTTTTTTCTCATATATTTAGGATTAGATCCCCAAATGATATAAATGGGCATAGCTCCACTGACTGCTGTGGAACTACACTGATTTCTATCGGCTAAGGTTTTGACCCTTAAACTTTACCTTAAATTTAATGAGACTGTGCAATGGTCTTCTCTGTACTTCTTCGAAGAATTCATTGATGACCATGTAGCAAATGACTATTATTTCTCAAAGCACCTTTCCTTAAATCTTGGCACGGTGATATTTGTAGCTTTCTTTTACGGAAGGCAAATTAGCACAAGCTGATGTGAAAACTGACTTGCTCTGTGCCAGCATTCTCAATGTTTTCCTTTTGTGTTCTGTACTCATTAAAGGAGGGTAGTGAAGTTAACTTTAAAAGAAGAAAAGGAGCAAGCCTTTTTTTCCTTGAGGGAATTCTTTAAATGTAAAGTGGAATTTTTCAGGTTAGGACAGAAGAGTCGATAAAAAGTGCATTAGAAAAACTTTGTGTACTGCAGCAATCTATGTTTCCTGCACCTAAGAGAAAATGAATTTTCTTCCCGCAAAGTAGGCTTTGTCTGAGACTGTTATCTCAGGCTTTCCAGGGGAAAAAGCACATGCTGTAATGTTCTTTGTCTACAAATTGGTATTACCTGGAGTTCAGGCAGGCAGAGTCTATTTTGGCAGAAGAATTTTGTTAACTTAGTGAACTCTTTTAGGACAGATACTGGGCTTTTTTCAAAAATAAAATAATGTAGATTCCTCACTGCATCATATCTTAATCTTTCCCATTATTCATAGTAGTCGCTTTGGAGAAGTCCTCTCTGATGCTAGAGGTGCTCGGGGAGAGAAGAAAACTGGGATTCCTGAAGTCTTCAATATTAGTTCTCTTTTTTTCCCTCCTCACAAAGATAAGGCTTTTACCAATTATGGACCTGATCCAAAGCCCACTGAAGTCAATGGGAATCTTTCTGTTCATTCTGAGCGGCTGTAGATTGGGCCTTATCAGAGAGTGCTCTTTCCTTTTCTTCAACCTGCTGGGGAATTATTGGATTTAACTGTGGATGTAGGCAGAGAGAGGAGAATGTTTATTAAAAGAATTCTCCTGTTTTATTATGCTGAGAAGAAAGCATTAAAGTAGCTGATCTGGAAGTTTGGAATGTTCTTGATTCCCTCGAGAGGATGGCATAGGAAAGAACAGGGCAACCCCATGCTACAGGGGAGAGTATGTCACTGAGAACATCTGGTGAGAAAGGGAGGATGATGAAAAAGAAATTCCATAAGGATGGCTAACTGGAATCTGCATACAAGTGTGTGGAAAGAGAAAAGAAAAACATGGAGTTTCTTTCCTCCAAGCAGGCAGGATATGTATGGAGAACATAAAGAAGAGAAAGACTAGTGTTTATATCTTTCCAGTTAATGGGCAGGGGAGAAGGTGGGGAGCTTCTGCTTTCTAGAAGTCTGTAGTGAGGTGAGACTGAAGAGACCTTCCTATTGCCTAACAGCTGGCCTGGAGAGGGTGTGTAGCGGGGATGTTGATTGCATATTCAGGTTAGGAATGTGGGTATACAAAGAACACTAGTTAGGAGATCACCATCATATTTTATTCCCTATTCCAAACACTCATTTCCCCTGCTGTTTATGATCACCCTGTGAAAAAGCCCACCCTTTCAAGATGTAGCCAGCTAGAAAACAAACACAACGGAGTAATGTGGCTCATCTGTTTGTTTAGCTAGGTGCAAGATTTAATTGGCAACTCACTGCTATTGCCAAAAAAAAAGTGTCTTGTTAATCTGGTGAAATTTTTTATCTGAATAATGATGGAGTTTACAAACTGATTTAGATTAACAAGATATGACTGTAAATAAATTGGGATTCAACTCCTGATATACAAACATAATCACAATCTTTCCTTTGGAAGCTCTCCATTTTCCTTTCTAACTGCTTTTGACACTCAACAGTAAAAAGAAGCTCTAGATAGTGTAACTTTCTCTTTTGCTTTCATCAATTCCTTTATTGTACTAAACTACTGTAAATGGACACAGAATTTAGATTTTTCTTTTAGCCATACCCCTCTCTCCACTTGTATGCATTTTATATATTGATTTGTTGTTTTTCTTAATGAAATTCTTTGCTTGATAAGTTCATGTGGCTGCTCTCCCTAAAACAGAAACATGAACAGTCTATCTAAATATATTCAAATTAAGTTGGAGGATTTAAAGGCAAAGCACTTGGTTTATAAGCATATAACCATTATGAGAGTTTGTTATTTTGACCTTTTCCCTTAAAGGGTTAAACTAATTATTTCAACTAACAATGTTACTCTGAAAATGTGCAGGGGGGAGGAAGAAAAGATTAGCAATTTTACAAAAAAGGAATTGGCTTGCGAGGTATTCATTATAAATATTTATTTTCTTTACTTCATAAGCATTCAGTTTATGGTAGGAATACTGACTCAGTGTTTGTTGTCAAGCATTTCTGATACTCTTACATCTATAAAGCTCTTTGATTGTTATGACTGTGTATGACATTCATTTACATATGTTGCAACACTGAATGAAGGTTGTTTTCTTTTTAAATATGGTATGTGTGTGGGAAAAGAAATTGCATGGTAAAGTAACTTTGGAAACTGTTAAGCACAAAGCTCTTGAAGCTGGTTTATCAGTCTCAACAAACAAGTCAGAGGCTTAGAAGAACATTACAGTATTCCTGTGCTTTGGTTATTTCTGTCTTTTATGGAGACTTTAAAAAAAGAAAATTCAGCATCAGAAAGATGGCTTGAGTGAACCACATGCAGATTACATCTCTGTAATTTACCCAGCGATGACATCAAACATAAGATACACCATGATACATTTAGCTGAGCAGTGTTGCCTTACATATTCATAGGTCATACTGTTGCATCTGAATGTAAATTTCATTCTGTTCTCTCTTCAGATGCAGGCTCTGGATCTGGGGACGGAGGTAAGAGTCCTCTTTAATATTACTTTGCCTATCTAGACACACAAGGTCTCTCCCCATTTCATAGCGTAAGTGGATGTGCTTTGCAGTTTTATTGTAACACTATGTACTGTCTTTCATTTAGGTGTTTCTGAAATGACATTTTGTATTTTAGTCAAGCTGGAACCTTATAAAGTCATGCCATTTTCTAGGGAAATTCACATACGGTTTTACTTCTGAGAGCGCCTAGTACAACTCATAAATAATACAAACTCCTCTATCTCCATCTACTGTTTCTAGCACACTCATTTGTTTTACGTTTAAAATAATATTTCTCCTGTTTTTAAAATGTGAACCAAACCCTTTGTGTCTTCCGTCTTCCCACGGGAGGATTCAAACCAAATAATTTTCAGTACTACAGTGTGTTCTTATAGAAGTTATGAAGAAGAAATGTAAGTTCCATGGTTGGAAAATGATGATGTGGTTTTAAGAGAACACAACAAAACTCCAGACCCCAACTATTTACAGGCACAATGTCAAACATTTAAACAAACCCTTTAATTTAGGGTTTATTTAAAAAATAACTGTGTGGTGATTCATTAGTCAGCATTTTGAGTTAGGTCATAGAACTTGTACACAGGCCTCCCGAGAAAGGGACTGTAGAGGCCATTGTGCTGAATGGGGTGTCTATGCTGCAATCAGAGGTGTGACTGCAACACATGTAGCCATACCCAAATTAGCTTTGATATAACTAGCTCAAATAACAATAGAAGTGAAACCAGTGTAACATGGGAAATAGCATGGGCTGTACAAGCCCATCCAGGACACTGGGTACATACTTGAGCAACTAGGTCAGGTTCTCAAGGCTTCACTGCTATTATTCTTAGAACTAGTCTAGGTGTGTCTACGTGTGCTGCAGTTGCACTTCGGCTCACAGTGTAGACATCAATGCAGACAGAAGGACAATGCCTCCCAAGCACCCTGGCTGTGGTAGAGAAGGGGGAGTAAGTTTTCTGAGAGCAGGACCATTATTGACCAAAATTGTGACTAGTCCTAACACAGTCTCATTGGTTGGTGCACAGAAAGTGGGGCCAGGGCTTGGTCTGTTCCTCACCTACTTGTTCCTTCGAGGAGCATTGGGTGCAAAGCGCCTGCATTCCCTCCCCACTACCTCATCTCAGCACCCAGAACGCATTTCTGAATATCTAATTTGACCATGCAAGGAGAGAAAATGCTGTTCCCTTCTAGACCCCTGCCTGGTCACATCCAGGTCTAGTCCTAACCTCTCCTTAAAACAGTCCCTTATAGTATTGGAAATCTTATAGTATTGGGCTAGTACAGGGACTCAAAGAGGGTAGCTCGCCCCATAAGGCCTGGAGGCCTGGGATCGTCCAACTCTGGTTACTGAAAGAGCCAGCTGTGCTGTATTGTGTTAACAACCTTGATGGGGTCTGATGGAGGACAGCAAGCTGGGACAGATAATGAGGAAAGGCTCTTGTAAGGAAAATCTTGAATCTGGAGAGGTAGCCTCAGGGAAGAAGATGGATGGTGGCCTCTTAAGGCAGGAAGAAACCCTAGCATGAGGGATGTTTGCAAGTCAGAACCTGAAACTGAGCTCCAGCCTGGAAGTGGTGATTGTCCTGGGACCCAGCTCTGAGAATGAGGATTGGGGGGCTTCTCATCTAAGAAAAAGGAGACATTGAATGGGAGGGAGGGCGACAGCTGGGGCCTGGAACTGGCCTCCAAGAGGAGAATGTTTTGTACCTTGGGATGGATGGTATGTTGTTCTTAAGGGGCCTTGAAGAGGGAAACAGAGGCAAAGTGCTGCAAAGTGACCTCTGATCATAGCAGGGAAGTGGTGCTCTGGAGGCAGCTGCCCCATTGCAGAAACTCTCCAAATGCTTACATTATGTGGATCACAGCTTAATGATGAGATTGTCAAATGGACCAACCAGGCTGCATTCATGACTCCAGGGATATTATATGCAAGAGTACTTGATGAGATTTAGCTGTCTCTTAGGTAATCTATCAAGGTGTTAATAAGGAATGCAGCTAACACCAGAGGGCTAGCCAATACTGTGGCTCACCAGCTAATTTCACTGACCATTCCATGTGAAATACAAAACAAGTAAGATGTCACCTAAAGCAGAGTAAGCTAGATGTTCCCCCATTGATTTCAACACCAGGTTTTCAGCCTAAATAATTTTAGTAATAATACTTTGCACTTACAGGCAGGCCCTCTCAGAGGTCCAGAGAGGCCCAGGCCACATCCAGCTTTTGAGTCCCTTAGTCATAATAAAAATAAAAAATGACACATGAAAACAAAATAAGGCATATCAGTCAAAAAAAAATTAACAAGTGTCTAAATTTGAAACCCTCTTTCAGCCTGGGGCCCTGGCCAGTGGCCCTCCTGTGATTAGCCCAGTTATAAGTTTTCATTCTCTTTTTTTCACCAGTTTTACAGTGTAACTAGATTGACTTCAGTGATCGTACACTGGTGTAAATCAGGGATAAATGTAATGGAATCAGACTCATGTTTCTTTTCATCCAGAGATGAAAACATTAAAACCCTATACACAATAGGTAAGACTAACCAGACCATTCTATGTTATTGCCTCAAACAGTCTGAAATGTATTGTGTAACTACAGAAAGCCAACTGAGCCATAGATATTAACTACGTGCCTGGGTTAACTTATTATGAATTAATATTTTTCTTAAACATTGGTTGCCATATCACAATTAAAGTCAGCACTTTTTTGTTTTTGCTTATCTTTTCTTCTTCCATTGTCCTAAGTTCTGGAGGAAAAGAAATCAGAATTTTTAAAGTGTAATTTAATTTCACTTTCAATCAGGTAAAGTTTTTATTTAAAAAATATAGATAAGAAATTTGTTTATCTACAAATGTTCATGGTTTTAAAAAGTGAGGACTGAATTTTAGGTGCCTCAGTTTTTTCATAGCCAGTTTGAGGCACGTTATAAAGGGGCCTGAGGGCTAGTCTATGCTGTTGGTGGCACCTAGGACAGTCTAGCATCAATTGTGCAGGTTTGATTGAGTGTTTGTAAAGATGCACTAAATCGAACCCACAGTTAGCCAGGTTAGAGGTTGACTTATTAAGACCTACCCAGCAAGTAGTGTAGCACTGATTTGACAGGAAGGCATTTCCCATTGAATCAGCACTGTGGAGACCCTGTGGTGGGTAGACCTTAGGCAGTGGAAGGAAGATATGCAAGGTATTTCAAGTACCTCCCTTCGATTGCTGCTGAAATCCCTCCACAATGTAGACCAGCCCTCAGTTTCAGATAGCAGGTGGTCAGCATTTTTTAGAAGCCAGGCCTTTTTTTTAAGGCATCTCGGGTTTTTTGCGGGGGTGCCCACTCTGAGACACTCAAAATCAGTAGACCCTTCTGAAAATTTTGCCTATATATTTCGGTCTTGGCAGTATCTTTTTACAACTCGCTACAGAATGTGGATGAAGTCTTCAAAAGGGTATAAAAAACAACAGTAATCACAAAACCTAGTTAAGCCTAAAGAAGGATTTCTGATTCACAGTGTATTTTCAATACTTACAATTTATACTTAAGCTGGGCCTTTCAACGAATAGTTTTGTAAGTGATTTTTAGATGAAAAATCAAATAAAATTCATGTTGATATTCTAAAGAAAACAGATAAGATTTGAAGATTATTTTTTTTTAAATATAGAGGGAATAAACTTGGCCATTTTCCTGAGGTAGTAAATTTTGCTTCAGAGAGTAGAACAATCAAAAGCATAACTTCAAACAATTTAAGTTTAAAAGCAGATGTTGACAAAAAACAAGTAGAATGGGACGTCAGGGCTTTAGTAGGCAGTTGGATCATCTATTTAAGGGTCTACAAAGCTGCCTTTGTATAATACAAGGTTTAGTAGGTAGCTAATGACGTTCTCAGAGTACAGAAGTATATTAATGTGCTATGAGAAGCCAAACCGAGGTCAAGTAAACACTCACTAACGTTCTTGACTATGTAGGGTCCTGTCAGAAAGGCTGCAACAAATTATAAATTTCATTAAAGCAGAGCTTGAAAAATCCACTCAACAGTGATGACTGGGAAGTTTTCCTTAGCAAGTGTCTAGTGAGAGTCTAGTCATCAATTTTTGCATAATTTGAACTTTCTTTGTGTTACTTAAACTTTCTTTTTTCTTTACCATTTGGAAAATAACTTTCCAGGCATAAATTGATGCAGTCTTATCTTTCCAAGTCTGCAAACTAGCAGCTCCAATGACTGGCTGGCTGCCCTCAGACTTGCCAGTCAGCATCAAAGTGCAATTCATAAAGCCAGTCAGTTTCACTGCTGCTGCTCCTAAGGCTGGAGGCAATAGCAGATCTGTCAGGATTTGTTGGTATTGCTCCATTGCTGCCTGTGACTTGGGCAAAAGCTGTGAGCATCAAGAGAGGCAGGTATGTTGATACTTGATGATGATCTCAAGATATTTATGGGGATACTTGAATTTTTAAAAAGGGGGCTGGAGAGTGAGAAGATTGGTGCCGATCTTTCCCTCCTACAGTAATCAGGAGGCTCAGGAACGAGTTGTTCAGATAGAAAGTGCCTGTTCCCTTCCAGCAAATGAGGGATGGAGAACTGCAAACTTCTATGATATCTTCTCCCCAAAGGCTAATACAAAAGACCAAGCCAACGAACTGGGTCCCGGGAAAACACTGAGGACACAATCACTTATCATCCCTAAGATGTTACAGCCTGATTAACAGGAGGCTGTACTCTCCTTTCCACTTCTGAGAGTGGAGAAGCACCAGCATAGCTGCAACACACCCAAGAGGGGCACAGAAAAAGAGAAACATTGGGTCCTGCACAGAAGTCCCTCCACTAGTGCTTCTGTTTGCAGGGGTTTTGATTTTTTACTTCTGCTGAGTGGATGTCAGAATTGGTGAGCAATCCACTGCCTAGTCCCTTAATGACCTTCAAAGATTTTCCATTTGGAAATTAGTACTGCTTCATGCAACATTAACATCCCTCAAGTCTCCTCCTGACTCCCTGCTAGTGTGAACATGAGGGGTGGTAACTCATGCAAAAGCCATCTCTCAGGAAATGTGGAAAGAGGAAGATGGACATGAATACAAGGCTTCTGCCAGTCTCCTGAGAGCCAGATGATTTTTATGCCAGAGGAGGTGTAGGATGCCATGCCCCTGGCCATTCATGGGTTAGGGAACCCAACGAAATGATGAACACACCATATGATGAAACTCATTTTCTTGTGCAAAAAGCTCCTTAAAAGGAAATAAAAAGGTATAGAATCAAATTCCACCACTAAATTTTGATAATGGAATAGGGGACGGGATTATTGTTTTTTAAAAAAATTGTACTCCAGAAGGTTCAATACCAATCAAATGCAGGGGCCTAATCAATAAAAAAAATTCTTGCTTTGATGTGAAAAACTTCATATGCAGAATCCAGAAGAAGAATTTAAAGAGATCCTACTCACTTTCAATCTATGTTATTCTTTAGATGACTAACTCTTTTTAGAACTTAAAGTAATAGCATTCATTTGTCTTGAACTGCTTCATAATGAAGTCTTGCTTGTTTCCTAGTTTCCTTAAAACTGCAACAAACTCAGGAGACAATATTTTAATTATTGTCCTTAAGGTCTGTTCCAAGTACATTAATTTCTCTACCTGTTTCACTGAAATGTATTTCCCCTTGCCTTACCTGTATTTATAATTTTCACTGTTGTTTTGCTTTCCTTCATAATGCAATAGATTTATTAGGGATAACCAGCTAGCTAGAAACTTGTATGGCCCCCATTACTGCAGTATCTGAGCATCTACATAGAACTAATTTCAGGTCCTAGACCAGTGTCTGTCAGAGTCCTATTGACTTCAGTGCGTGTTCGATAGATACTCTCATCCTAGTTTGATTTTATATTTCTTATGGTTCAGAATAAAGCTGAAAGAAGAAACCAAGTCACATAGTTGTTCAATATTCCCATTGTTCCAGTAGCATCTAGAGGCTCTAACAGAGCTCAAGGCTCTGCTCAGCTAGGAAGCATATAGATGCACTGCCTGTCCCATACAGTTTATAGTGTTAATAGGCAAGACAGACAAAAGTTGGAAGGAGAAATAGAGAGAGAGAGTTGAAGTGACTTCTCCAAAGCCACACAGCAGCTCAGTGACTGAGTTGGGAATAAAACATAGGTCTCCTGAATCCTAGTCCAGTGCCTTATTAGTTGAATCATGCTGCCTTTCAATAGGCCGTGGGATTGCCCAACTGTAACTAATGAAATATTTGGACCTATATATTATTCTTATGATAGTTACTACTTTGATACCCTAGGACACCCCATTGTGATTAATCATGAGTGCATTCTCTCTCTTTCCTGTTACATAGTTGGTTTATCTTTCTTGCTTGCTTCCCTGGGCCCTTATGCTGCAATCTGAAGTTTTTGTGGCTCTTTATGGGCGGAGGGTCCCACATGCATCCAGTTGCAGAACTGGAGCTCTGACTTCCTTTTCCTGCAGGTTTTGGATGTCAGTATGTTATAAAACTGTTCAGAAGAGCAGGTAATCCCAGTACACTAACCCAGGTTTCTTTTCTCAAGCAAAATAGAGAAAGAGATTAACCCCCTGAAACCTGCATATCTGACTCATCGTACGGCCCGTTGTCAGGGTAAATTATGGTAACAAGCAGTTACACTCAGCATGTATCACCTTTTCCCCCCAAAAGTCAAACAATTACTTTGACTGGATTACATTTGTCCTTGTTGGTGTGCTCTTTTGGTAAGAATAACTGTTACATTCAGCAGTGCCGTTCTTTTTCTACCATTTTTTCCCCATTCTGCTTTATTGCAAGGTAGACTGTTAGGTAGGGCTATGCAGAACATAATGAATATTGTAGTAAACACCTTCCTCACAATATAACTTGAGCCACAATACTCTGTAAAAGCTTGAATGTATGTTGACTTGAATGAAGCAGTGTAGAAATGTGATACTAACCCAACTCACAATGTACATATGAAAGTAATGTGAGTGCTTTAATTTAAACTATGAAAGTAAGGGAATTCACATGTGAGACTGAAATGCCGCCCTATCCTTTTGTGATTGGGTGTTGCAGATAATATGGTGCTCTATTGTGCACCCTGCGAATGTTTGCTGATCTTTGTTATATAAAACTGTTGTGCATCAAACAGGGAGTTTTGTGGTTTAATTTTATTTGATACTTATTTTTATGGCAATATCAAAAAGGTAGCAACTCTAATGCAAGAATGAAACACTTTTTGAGTCCAAAGTGATGTGATTGGGAATGTTTAAATCTAAAGTGCTCAATCTGAATGGTCAACTATACGTTTACTTTGCCTAGAACTTTTTCTTGCTGTGTTAAGCTTTCTGTAATATGTGTCAGATCTTGGGGTGTAATTTTCAAAGGCACTCAAGTCCTCATTTTCAGAAGCAACGTGGGCAGGTAGGAGTATAAGTAGTTGCCTACACAAACAATTAGACCACAACAAGCTGGGGCATGAATCTACCCCCCTAATCTGTCATGGTCTCATGCATGCATGCTGATGTGCATTACAAATTTGTTAGAGCATTTTGAGCTAGATCAGTGTGTTATAAGGAACTGTTATTGCACATCTGCAGGGTGCACATGAACAGTTAAAGCACAGTGGGCTAGTATGGGGTAGATTCACACCCCAATTTGTCAAGGTCTAAGATTTACAGTGAGATTAAGAGCTTGTCTACAGGAACAGTGGGATTTAAGATCCTAAATGGCTAAATGAATTCTGAAAATGAGATTGAGGTTCCTAAATCACTGAGATGCTTTAGTAAATTTTAATCTTGGCTCTCTCCTGCTTTCACCCCCGTCCCCGTGTCATAGTTCAAAACCCTAATATGCCCTATTATGCCCTCTCCTTGTCTTAAATATATAAAGCCCATTCTATTTGAATTTGTAAAAATGCCAATCACATAGACTTTGGACACTGGAAAATATTCTTTTTAAAATATACAAGATGTTTTCTTAACTGTTGACCAATCTTAGCAGTGAAAGATTATCATTGCCCCTTTTCAGCCATTCATGCAAAAGTCTGGGAAAAGAAAGACACTATGCACACTGCTCTGACTTTAATACATTTTTGCAGATTAGAGGTGAAAGGGAATTTCAGAAGTGAGGGGCATCAAGGGAGAACATCCTGCCCCATCATTAGGTTTATGTGTAGCTATCTTCAGTGGTTGAACCACCAGGAACAATGGCATGCAAAGTGAGCATATTAAGAAGTTATTCTCTTACTTCAAAAGAATATGACATTCTGTAGTGTATATAGTGCTCATTTTAAATGGCCTATTTTTAGTTTAAAAATAAGAAATTCTTCTCCACACCAAAACTGAGATGAAAGTCAAAAATTGTTTTAATGAGGTGGTATATACAAAGGCCATAAACCACTCTAAATCATCAAAACGTCAAAAAATCCTAAAATATTCCAGCAAACAGATCAAAGAGAGAGCACCCTAGCTTTTATAGCATACATATTGGTGTGCCATTATAAACATAGTGGAGTAGAAATACGGTGAGCCAAGTTTGGCTGTTACATTGGTGTAAACATGGATTAATGTTTCTCAACTACTGTAAAGTTATTGTAGATACATAAGCAGAAGAGAATCTAACCCATAATCTTGGCTGCCTTCATTTCTCCCAAAGGAGAGAAACAGCTTCTTTAAAGCTTTAAAATGGGTACTTCACACTGAAGAACCACAGGATGCCCTGATTCAGGAAACCACTCAAACATATGTGTAACTTCAAAAATGTGCTTTCCTGAACTGGGCCTCTGGAAATCTGCAGGTGACCAAATGTTGCTTAGTTCTCTGCATGACTCCTGCTTATACACTTTGTGGTTTAATAATTTAAGTGCTTGGCTGAGTATGCCCCTTCCTTGAATTATTTGCTGGTGTTCTGTATGATTGGTTAGAAGTTCCAATGAGACCTAAAATCACAAATAAGATGAAAACGTCCTCTCAAAGTTCATATGCTATTTCAGATTTAACTCTTGCACTAGTTTTCAGGCAGCTTCTTTAATGTTAGTTTAATATAGTCTGTTTTTTGAATATTTAAATTCCCTTTTGTCTTGCAGACTGTTTTCCTTACAGTGAATTGGAAATAAAGCAATCATGGCTTGATCCTACTGGCTTTGGAGTCAATGGGAAATGTCATGTGAAAGAAAAGTAGAATTGGATCCCAAATATATAAAAGACTATAGAATGACTGACTTTGTTTAAATACACATACAGAGAATTTTTAATGCATAAATTTTGGACCTGAGATACCACAATGACTCAGATAGCTGTTCAGATAAACTAAAAATTGTAGGCTAAAGTGTTGCTAGGTCTCATAATTTTAGTACGAGTCTTGTAATGTTGGCCTTAAAGCCCTGGCTTCTGAGTCATGTTATCACACGAGACTCTCACTTAAAACAAAACAAAAACAAACAAACAAAAACAACCCCAACAAAATAGTTTCTAGGCCCGATAGTTGACATGGGAACTAGAAAATGGACCCAAAAGGCAGGCTTAAACTCTAGAAGGTAAATAAGAGCCCAAAATTATCATGGGAAAATGTCATGACTCTTTGATTGCTAAATGCTTGAGGTTGGCAGCCCTGATGTTGTTGAATCTAGCTATAGTATATAACTGGTAATGATGGTACAAAGGTAGCCTATATACTTTATAGATACAAGAGAATGATATGGCTCTTACATACAAATTTCTGTTGCATCGAATCCGGAGAAATAGTTACCATGCGGGTGTAGTTGCATCTTACAAACAAACAAAATATTTTTCCCCAACTTAAATTTTTCCCAAAGCTTACATACACAGATGACAGAAGGACAATCAACATGCATAAAAGATGAAAAAGCAAAACATTTAAACCCACTTTAAGGCTCCCTTACACTGAGAACAGCCTTCAGCCACTATAATTTAGATGCGCTGGATCCTGTCTATCCTGTGCTGCTTGGAATCCACCAATATGCCCTCAGCCCTGCCCCTATAACCTCCTACCAGTGCTTTAAAGGGGGTCCTTAAATGCCCTCTTACAGTCGTCTTTGCAGTGCCTGGGTAGAAGAATCCTCTTCTGACCAAAACTGGCCTTTTAGAACTTCTTGCATCACTTCTCCCTCTTACCTGGTTTCAAGGTGCTGGGAGAGAGGGGGGTGGGGAGTGGATCTCGCCTCAAGTGCTTTGAAGTTGAAAAGCACTTTGATAGTGCTTTTAATTTAGAATTTATTATATATAATTGTCAGTTCCAGAGTAAGATAAGTTAAATTATGCATATGATGGGGTGGAGGGCTAGGGAGCATCTCAGAGATGGTTATGGGTATATCCTGTAACCTGTTCAATTCGCGCACATGTCCCACTAGTATTAGTTAGAGCGAGATGCACATCAATATTATAATAGGGTCCTTCATAAAGAATAAGGATATTCTCCACTCTCCTTAACACCTCAAATTTTCATCAAAATCGGAGAGAACCTGTTTTATGAATAATAGAGTTCAAGGACTAAGCGCCCGTGTTTGTAATGCATTTAGATGAAGAGTAATAAAGTCAACTGATGGGCTTAAGTTTATTTAGATTAGTCACTTTTTGTAAAATAAATTGTCCTGGGTGCATAGTTTTTAAGTCTGTTTACATCTAATTTGCTGTTTGTCTAAAACTAGGTGATGTCACTTGTAATCCATGCAAAGGTGAAGATATGATAAAAGAGGCTCTTCTATAATCTCTTCTGTGAGGCTTGTTGCACTGGCATGGAGCATACAAGAATTCGTGTGTAATGTAAAATCAAATATAATAGCATAAAAAAGCTTTCTTATACTGATTCAAATAGTGGAATTCCTATTTCCTCCTTCATATATCCTTTGGCTCCTTATCACTGCAGTTTATAGCTATACTTTTGTAGCAGACTCTGCTATTTTCTTGGGTGGATATCCCCACAATGGCATTTTTACCTATGTTTGCCATTGATTTCTTCACATTGGATTTTCCTCCCTGGAGACAACTAATTTGAGCAGTTTGAAATCTAAAAACCTACTACTGTACACTTTGGTTTCTAATTCTGCAGCACAGCTGACAGCACTGGGAAGTCACTTTCAAAAGCAGAAAATCTAACACCTTACAACAGACTTTGTTCAGCCACAATGCTTGCTCCCAACTTCATTTTACTGCTCCAAAGCCTACAGGCTTTCACATGTTACTGTCGGGGAAAATCTGTTACCAACATGTAAGCGTCTCTAAAATTAAGCTGTGCTTATTGCTGCGCCAGTGCATTTAAGCCATGGCCAGAAAGCAACCTCCTTTTTCATGCTTTGTCATGGATGCATGCTTAAAGAGAGCTGTAAAAGATTTCCTAAAATAGCGGAGGGGCGGAATTGTCTGTTTCTCTTTGGCTGTCTCTTTGGTTGTCTTTTCCTGCAATGTGCTGAGTAAGCTCTTATGCACTGGTTCAATAATCTGTCCCTTTCCAGCGAAGACTTTGAGATTCAAACACCCGCTTAACTTGGAGCACGCAGGTAAGTGCTCTGTTAAATTGGAACAGTTTAGTTCAGTGGTTCCCAACCTGTGGCCTGTGGGCCAAAAGGCTATGTCTACACTAGAAAAAGTTAAGTTGACTTTAAGTTGACTTAATAAGATTGACTTTCAATCGACCTTATTAAGTCGACTTAACAAAGTGGCTCCTTTTAAGTCGACTTTATTAAGTTGACTTAACATTGGACATAGGCATCCACACTGGCATTAAGTCGACTTAATAAAGTTGACTTAAGGGCTACTTCCCTTCCACACTGACTTAAGGCTTAAGTTGACCTAAGGAGGGGTAGCCTTGCTGCAGCCCATAGGGGGGCCTGAATGGAGGTTGCAATAAAGTGTTCAGGCTTTCATGCCTGGCTGAGTTACACTGCAGGCCTCTCCAGCCCCAGTAGCACTTTAAAGGTATCTTAAAACCACTATAGTCACCTCCTAGGTAGCAAGTTTTGCGCTATTTCTCTTAGCCACTTCACAGAATCTCATGGCACATCCTTTGGGTCTGATTCTGTTGGGTGCTGTGTATCCTCAAGTCTTCATTTACATGTTTCTCTGTATATTTTTTTATGGGAGTTGAGGGCACACAGCACCTTACAGGATTGGGTCCTTAGAATCCAGAAATTGTTTTCCATGCCAAGTCCATACATTACTTTTGAGTGGCAGTTCAAGATTGTTTTCTGCCTTGTCAGTGCAGCGGCAGCAATTAATAGATTCATAGATTTATTTTTTTTTAGGCCAGAAGGGACCACTGTGATCATGTAGTCTGTATGACGCAAGCCAAAAACTTCCCCAATATAATTTCTAGAGTTTATCTTTTTAGAAAAACATCCCAATTGATTTTAAAATTGCCAGTGATGTAGAATCCACGATGACGTTTGTTTGGGAAACTGCTCCAGTGGGTTAAGCAACCTCATTGTTGAAAATTCACGCCTTATCTCTAGTCTGAATTTGTCTAGCTTCACCTTCCAGCCATTGGATCACATTATGTCTTTCTCGGAAGCCAGCAGTATTTTAGAAATATTTTTTTCCTATGTATTTGGGGGGGTTGCCAGCAGGGGGAGCTCACAACTTGCTTCTGTTGTGGGCCCTGGAAAAATGTTTGAGACCTTTTTTTTGTTAGCTTTTATTTTTTATATCAAATATTTAAAATCCAGAGAGTATGCACCACCACGTTGTTATAGTAAGATTCAGGTTAAATTTGATGGCCCTAAACCATAATACTTGAGTGCTCCTTTAAATTTAAGGGTACCATGTGTGCAAACAACTAAATTAGGCAGCAGCAATAATGTTATTTTCAAAATGGAAGCATTTTATTCATAGAAAAGCTTTACTAACTAGCAAAGTAAATCCATGTCTAGATCGCTTAATGTTACTTATAGCTAATGGCTTAAAGACTGCAGGATATTGTAGAGGTTGTGTTCAGTGCTGCTAGCAATCCCATTAGCTGCTATTTTCAGGAGGTTTTTAGCTGGATGATAAATATATGCATTTTGGCTGACATTTTTCATATAATAACCTGAGCACTATTAATTTATTTATTTGCAAAATCTGAAAAGCAGTCCCTTTAGCCTTTTTTTTAATTCATAAAAGTTTTTTAATGAAATGTTGTGAGGATGAGTTGTGTTTTTGTGCTGCTTTTAACAAGGGAGGTTTTCAGGTGAGAATGATCATCTGCTAATTCTGACCTATGCCTTCAGACGTTTTTTAGATTCTCATTGGCTATGTCTACACTTACAAAGTTAAGTCGACTTAACAGCAGAGAGAGCCGTTATATTGGCTTTAAGTCGACTTAATAAAGTTGACAGCGTTAATCCCCATCTACACTGGCCTTAAGTCCATTTAAGAGGTCGAGTTAAGGCTTAAGTCAACCTAAAAGCAGGTGTTAAGTCGACTTAAGCTTTCCTTAAGTTGACTTAAGGAAATGCTTAAGTCAACTAAAGAAAAGCCCAATGTGGCCGCAGCTTTGTTTAGGTCGACTTAAGCGTCCTTAAGTCGACCTAATTTGCCAGTGTAGACGCACCTTTTGTGTCTTCAACATCTCTCCTCCTAAATTTTCAGTTAGCTCCTTCCCTTCTGCTGGAGAGAAGGACTAAAAGAGAGACCCATTGTTTAGACTAGGCATTGGAGGAGGCTCATTGAAGCTAAACTTGCTGCCATTGGGTTCAGTGGGAATAAGAACAGTCTCCATATAGTTACAGTTGTAATATCCATTTAATAGCAGGAGGGAGAGAAAAAATTAAACTGGAGTTGGGGCTGAGAAAACATATCAGTCTTGTTTTTTGTCTTTTTATTATTATTATTTTAGTTTGGTTTAACTTAGAAGAATGTTGTAGTTGTCTAGAAACAAATAGAAGAAGCCAAAGAAATTCAGAGATAAGAGAAAAATTAAAAGAAACCCAAATATTTGATAGGTTGGAATTCTTCTGTGCCCTTACGGTGACACTCTTTTCTCCTTTGTTAGGAATTTTGTTGGGGTTTGTCTTGGTTTTTAATCATTTTTTTTTAAGAAAGCCTTGCATTTAGAAAATGATTATACTATTCTTAATTACAAGGTCTTCCAGAATTCTGCTGTGGTTTAGGACTGCACTCAGAGAAGGCACTGGATTCATACAGCTTGTGATATTGGATATGTGCAGCAACAGAAATCTATGTGGGGCTCTGGCGCCCAGCTCACATCGTCTCTTTACCTGTAGCTGCTGTGATTTCAGGATTAGGGTCTAGGAGGCTTGTGTACACAAATTGGATGTTTAACAATACTTCTATAATAGGTGTCGTCTTTTCATTTGGAGAGCTGTCGGATTCCTAGGCTGGAGACATATAAGGCACTGTATACAGGCATTCTGAATCGAAGATAGGTGAACAGCTCTGGGAGCTTAGGGCATTAGGACTATATGAGTTGCCAGGGCCAGGGGAAGCTGGAGTCCAGCGCTCTACTGGTGATAATGATGGCTGCTGTCCCCTCCCCTACCCCATTCCTGCTATTCATGGGTACACATGATAGCATATTATAAATCCCAAACACCTTAGTCTTGCCTTTCACAGCTTGAAAGAAATACTCTTCATAATAGGTCTTAAGAAAATCATTAAAGTTCCAGGAATCCTCTCTGTTTCTTTCCCTTGAGAAAAAAACTGGGATCAAAGTGCTGTTGCCATGTAGCAAGATACCACATCTGTCATGTGTGTGAACTTTTCACAAAGCTACCTGACCACACTCGAGCTTGTTGCTAAAAGTAGCAGTAGAATAGCTCATGCCACAGTGGAGTTCCATTTAAGAACGCTAGAAACTTGTTTTGAATGTTGCTGAACGATGAAGCTGCGGAGTTAAGGAATAAACTTGAGAACAGAAAAACAGAGCAGGTAGTGAGGGAAAAAAAAAATCCCGGCTTCCTATTAACTCAACTTCCTGTTGCTGTGGTTGGCTTGAAAAGATTTGGTGCCTGAGGACGGCATGCTGCCCAACAGTTCTAAAAATACATTGGAGGAAGTCCTTGTGTAACAGAATTTCTCTTCCTTTAAGGTAATCTGTTATACAAGGCTGCTGTAATTTGGCTTTCAGCAGTAATGACTAGTTATGCCAAAAATGGATAATAAATAAAGCCTAGACAAATGTAGTGTGTTACCAGAGGCAGCCAGCAGATGCTTTGTGTAAACCTCAGTCTATTGCTAGTCAGATTAATTTTCAGTATGCTTTTAATTTGCAACGCCTTTAAACAAATAATTTAAAGTAAAAATCCTTTGTCAATTTGGCCTTCTTCAAAGCATGTAACAAATAACATTGGATTCCCCTCTCTTCTAAAGAAGGATGAAACTTGTGCCTCTGAAGAGCCCCTGTTTTGATCCCTGAATCACCATGTAGTTTACACACAGTGAAGAGCATCTCTAGAGTACTCCATAGTTAATCCTCTTCAATTATCATAGTACAGCACATAATGTCAATTGAGGGAGAAGAGAATGGGGATAAAATGCAGATAGACCTAAGGGAATGGAAATAGAGTTCCCTCTGGATAGTCTATGGAGACTCTCATTATAATTTGATTTTTTTTAAAAAAGGAAACCTCCTTTTTAGAACAGGCATGGATGCTGTGAAATATGTGGATCCTATTGTCATCTTTTTAGAATGCGTGCTGAATATGAGGAGCCACTGCTTTTATACTTGGAATAGTAATAGAATCTTAAAAATTCAGCCCTTCCTTTCATGCAAAGCTAAGTAGCCTTGCTGATGAAAGAACAGAAAGGTCAGCAAAGCTTGTCCTTGATGGAAAAGCAGCCCAAACTGATACTTCTGTGAAACCTGAATGGTAAGCTAAGCTGTCCTTGATTTGTGGGAGACGTGATTGAGCTTCTCACTCATTACAGCTGCCGATGAGCAATTCTCTTAAACTAGATAGTCTTCGACTTAGCTTAATTGAGGAATAGACCTTGCTAATGAATTTTTATGAGTTTATTGGCCCTGGCATTTTTCCCTGTAATGCAGTCAGTATATTATATTAAAAATGTATATCACAACAGAAGCAGGTTTGTAAAACAAGCTTTTATGCAGCATCTGCTTATTTGAGCCTTGGGGATGTGAGAGAAAAGCAAACTGCTTACTGTTTGAGAAATCAGCACAACGCCATGTACATTGCTGTGGTGTTAGAAGTCAGAGAAATGCCAGAGACTGCGTGTAGATCAAATCGTTGTGCTGGTAATTAGAAGACAATAAGGCTACATGAAATTGAACTGAGATGTATTAAAATCAGGCAGTAATTCTCCTTAATGCTGACTGGAAGCTAGCCATATCGGTAGGTATCCGGAATCCATTATTGCTTTCCACTTATAAAAAGGTTCATTTAAATAGCTGTGTGTTACCTAGGATTACTTAACCTTTTGTAGATGTGAACTTTAAAGGAGGGCCTGCTGTGTATATATACTGTGTACTGTATTATGCATAAATACATACACATAATTTATATAGGAACATAAGTATTGCCTTTGTGAATCAGACCTGGAGTCCATCTAGTCCAGAACCATAGCATTCACAATACTCAGTACCAGCTACTTCAGAAAAAAGATCAATAAACCCCACGATGGACAACTATAGAATGACCTACCAAAATGGGAAGTTTTTTCTTAAACCCTGTCAATTGCCCTAAGCATGAATGTTCATACCTTTTTTCCCCCATCCTCTCTAATGTAACTATGAATGTCCTCATTATACATATAAATGTCTGATCATTTTTGAGTACTGCTAGAGACTTACCCAATATCCTGTGTCAATGAGTTCCATAGGTTACATTATGTATTTTAAAAAAAATCTTTTCACCAGTTATCAATATGTTTCCTTTAATTTAATTTGAATAACCTCTAGTTCTAGCACTATGACAGAGGGCAAATAAGATTCTTGATTTGCCTTCATTGTACCATTCATAATTTTGTATATCTTTATCACAGCCCTTCTTTTTAGTTTAATTTCATTTAAAAATGAGTCAGGTCTCTTCATTCTCACCTCTGGAAATTTCTCGGTGCCTCTGATCACTTTCATTGCCAGAATCAGAACTTTGTGTTTCTGATATATCCTTTCTGAGTTAGTGAACACGGTGTTCCAGGTGAAAGTTACCACTGGTTTATTTAATGGCTTATAATATTTACAGAAATCTTTTCTATCCTATTTCTGCATCCTTTTTGGTTTTGGAGCACCACGGCACATTGAGGAACTTTTAGCAGAGACCTTTTGTAAGACCAAATAAGATACATCAGCTGGTTTTCCTTTATCTGCTATATTTCTTTAATTTGCTCAAAAAATTTTAATAAAGATAAGCCCAGTGTGTATACATCTTCACCAAAAAAGAACCTATCATCCTAAATTTATGTAAGTCATATCTTAGCCCAGGATAGAATTTCTCTGGGAAGTTTGGGACAAATTTGATAAGTTTTGGGCAGGTGTGATTCATTATAAATTCTAGTTGGCTTTACTTCTGGAACATCTTCCAACTTCTGTTTATTTATTTTGATTCTTTTTATCTCCAGAATGGCTTAACCAGTGACTAGTACTGTGTGGATTAACAAGTTACTGTATTTCCCAATTAACAATTTCGTCTATGTTCTTTACATGGCTCCAACAAGACCTTTTATAAAATCTATTTTGTCTAGAAATAGAAAGCCATGATGAGGAGCAGCAGGCAGGGAGTTACATGGGTGGGGGACAGACAGGTGCAGTGAGCAATGGGAGAGTCCTAGCTGTCTGAGGGTCCAGTTCACGATAGAGCAGGGTCCATCTTTGTGCAGCTTTGAACATATTGATCTAGTCACAGAGCAACTTTTTGTCTAATGAAAAACAAAAAGAGAAGTTCTTAAGCTTAACTCCACTAGCTGGCATTTGAGTGGAACAGATATAAAGCCTATTACAAGAAAGTGTGTCTTATCATCCTCTAATGGCTCTGTGTCTGGGGTTCTGAGCAGAGGCCCTTGAAACTGCCAGGGTCAGGGGAATTTGGTGCTGTGAAAGTGTCATTCTCCTACCTCCTCCCAGAGACACTATTTCTATTTAGCATGGGACATCTGTGTGCAGAGGGCCTCTCTTCCACTGATTTCTGGAGTCCTGGACCTGAGGACTCGAATCCTTTTTTATTCTGGGCTCGCTTTTTGCTTCCCTGAAGTGGATACCTGAGCTACTTACAGGCCAGATGACAGGAGATACTCATGTGGCTGACAGCTATCAGCCCTTCCCTGGAAGTCCTAGTGCATGTTTCTCACTGATACACCACTCTGGGATCGCAAAGATTCCAGGCCACACTCCTCTAGTGACTCAAGTAGGAAAAGATTAGACTCTCGGCTCTGGGTCTGGGGTTCTGAGGAGAGGCTCCTTGAAGCTGCCACGGTCAGGGTATTTTGGAATACTAAAGGTATGTCTACACAGTGAGCTCTGCAGCAATGGATGAAGCAGGATTGATTTGAGCTGCTTAAGAAGACCCACTCAATTGATTGGAAATGGGCTCTCTGGTCAACTCCAGTAGTCCACCTCCCAGAAAGAAGACAGGGAGCATTGATGGGACTGGCATCTCCAGCAGACAGAGCACCGTGAAAACGCCATGGTATGTGAACCGAAGTACATTGATGGGATATACACAAGCTACATAACATAGCAAGTTGTGTGTCTCCCATCAACCATTGCTGCCAGTGTAGACCAGCTCTCAGTGTTGCATATTTACCCCCAGAATAGCTCCTCTGAGTTTTATTTATAAGGGTAGTGCTAGTGCTCGCAGAATATGCTAATCCTTATAACGTGGCATTTAAAAATAAAGAATCCCTACAAACGATCTTTGCTTCAGCACAGCATAGAAGAACATAGTGCTTGAGTTACTGACCACTGTGTGGCAAACTGGCTCATGTCTACCAAGACAGTTCTTCAACTCTTCCATACACAACATCTTTACTTGCAACTCAGTGTAGCCATGGGCTTAATTCTGTAGTTCTTACTCATGCAGAACTTGCACTCGATCACATCTGAGCTGGAGTATCTCTGCTGATTTCAGCCTGTAAGGTCCTGTGTAGCTCTGACAGCACATGCACATTTTATTTACAATCAGACAAAAGTTGGAAACTGAGATCTATATATTCTCACTGCATCAAAGACCAGTTTTTAAAAAAAAACAAAAACCTACTGCTCACCTTTAAAGGTCATGGACAAGCCAATAAAGGATAAGAAATTCTGAGTTTGCTGTTGTGAGAAAGCAGCATTTTTAGGGCTAAAATGTACCTGAACATGGCCCAATTGTGCTTGGAGACTGGGAGGCGATGCACTGCTAAAGTGTCCATCCACAAAGCAGACTACCTCTGCAAGTGCTACAGGGAGCTTGGTGAGGAGATGTTCTTACTGTAGCATTAGAAATAGGCTGTCTTGCTGGATAGCTGCATGAGTAGAGACACAACACTCTCTCCACCTATCCCACATCCAGACCACGAGTGCAGCACGCAGCCCTTTGCACTCCCCAGCACAATCAGCAAAATGGCTGCTATATCCTGAGCAGCTGGGGCAGAAAGGAGCAATAGCACACAGTTCAGAAGCAGTAATGAGTTTAATGGCCATGGTAGTAGAAGAATCTATCCTACTTTCCCTTTGAGTATCTTCATTAAATCATCAGACAATCAATATGCTGAAGTTAAATGGGCTTGCCATCCTACTCATTTGAATGGATGTACACGAAAGCCAGTTTAAAAATAACACTTGCATCGCCTCAGGACTCAATGCAGTTTGGTGTGTAAGATGGCTGACTCAGTCTCTATGGCGGTGAGTAAAAATTCCTATGTTTGTATTTTCAGCAGACAGCCTACTAATGTTTTAATTATTTATTTCTTTGCTTAAATGTGGCTAGATAAGTTGTTGCCATTTAGATTAATCTGCCTATCCAATCACCTTCATTTTTTAAGGTCTGTGATGATTATGCTAACCATTTAACATACCTTTAAGAAGTCTGGTCTGGTAAGGAAAAGTTCACCTAAATGAAGGTGTGACCCAAAGAGCACAGACTAGGGTACCTAGTTTTTAGCACTCAGGTGAATGGTTTGAATTTCATGATGAGCACTAGCAGCTCTTATTGATCAATGGGATCTATGGAAGCTCCGTACCTCTGGAAATCAGGCTCAGAGGCTTTAAAATTTACTTGGACGCCTAAAGTTAGGCAACAAGATCTGTGAAATTTTGGCCATGATGGCTTACAAAAAAAAATGTTAAACAAGAGACATTTGGGGCCAGCTTGCATTCTCCCACTTCATTCAGCCTTAGTCTTGTGCTGCTTGTTCAGTGCTGTTTAAATGGCTGAACGTCTTCCAGCTTAGTTCTTTCTAAAGCTCTCACACTTTTGAATGTCTGGCTTAAGCTGCTTCTAACTTTGCATGTAAAAGTCTACAGCAGAGGTAATGCAAAGCTGCACTGATTCAGGAGGAGCATGGTGGAGATTATGCCTGCCTGCATTGGAATATGCATCCACTCTGCTCTTTGTGCATGGGGCAAGTGGTGTTAGGCTCATTCAGAATACTCCCTCAGCCTGGCATCCTGCTTTGCAGTCTGCTATGGAAGTGGCAGAGATCAAGGCCAGGGTTACTTGGTCTCCAAGAGACCAGGAGTGAACAAATACTTATGTTCTCCATTCATGAATCGTTTGCCAAAAGGGGGAGAAGTTATCAAATGTTCTGGAGGTGAACTCAGTCATGGCCTAGGAAAGCATGCATTACTAATGTAGATAATCACTAGAGTACTCTAAATTCACAGAAAGGGGCTCTGATGACTCAAAAGCCAAGAAATTCATTGGTAGTCATGCTGAGATAGGAATTCAAAAGGGATTCCAACTTGTAGAGAAGAACTACTGCTTCAGGAAATAACAAATGAAATGAATTGGTTCTTGGTGTAGAACATGTACAGGAGGAGGAAAGACTATACGTATGTATTATTATACAAATAATTGGAATGGATTAGTTTCATGTTACGTGGAATCCATGCAAACAGTGCCTAAAAGAGGCCTTAAGCTGGTGATATACTAACTGAGGCTGGCACGATAGATCTAGTTGAGCTGTGATACTTCTGCTTCTCCTGATAAATAAATTAAAATATGACAGTGTATAAACAACCTCTTCTGAACAGATAAACTTCTCTCTTGTTGGTTTTTAAGGTGTTTTCTTAGTTATTGTGAAATAAATAGTGTTACAGTTAGAATGCTACTGTTACATTATTCTTTGTGATATTTTAAGTGGTAGCTTCAGTTGGATATAATCTTCTGTTCTTTTGGGTAGTTTTTGTGCATTACTAAATAGCCATTGTGCTTCCACATGAGTGGCCTGCATGTCAAGGATGGATGATCCATCTGCATGTTGTTCCTCATTCTTCAATGAGTTCTGGGTAAATCCACTGGAAGTTTATTTCAGGATGGGGGCCACTGTTTGTTTACTGCTTTTGGCTCCTTCACAATGAAAGACATTATGAAAGTGTGTATTCATTATTTTATTTATAGGCTTGAAATAAGGGATAACTCCTCTGCATATTTTAAATCACGGATATTTGTTACAAAATGTAACTCTTTGCCCCATGGGAAATTCTGTTACATTCCTTCAGCTGATCTCACTTGGCTTCTGCTGAAGAACAAATTTTCAACAAGAGTTTCCACTAGAGCACAGAATTGGTTCTGTGAATCATACATTTCACAGAAGTTAGTTAAACTCTGAATAATTATTCCAAGGAGTTGCCCTTCCAAAAATAGAAGAAAAAGCATGTAATTACAACTGCAATATTAAAGTACTTAATGTTTGTCTAACATCTGGTACCAAGTCAAGAAGCTGTATTTCCAAGCAACATCTACTTTGTAAGCAAAATTGAGCTATACCTTGCAACTTCTGTAAGGAAGATCTTTAATATTTGGGCATCATATTTACAGACCCAAATAACAATGCATAGGTTCTTAGGGTATATCTACACTAGCAATTTAGGATGATTAAGTCGACCTAAATAACTCTATGTCCACACCGGGCTTTCATTAAGTTGACTTAAGGGCATCCTTAAGTCGACTTAATAACTACTTTGTTAAGTCGACTTAGAGCATCTATACTAGATGCTCTAATTCGACTGACTGTGTCCACACAGGCAGTCATTAGGTCAACCCAGAGCCATGGCTCCCCGGAGAAGCTGGAGAAGTGGCCTGTCCGGGGAGCAGCCAGCTTCTCCGGAGCCGTGGCTCCCCTGAGCCGCCTGTGTGGACACAGGCAGTCAAATTAGAGCATCTAGTATAGACGCTCTACGTCGACTTAAGAAGGTCGACTTAAGTCTACCTAAGTCGACCTTGTTAAGTCAACTTAACAAAGTCGACTTAGGGTTTTTAGGTGTAGACATACCCTTAAGTACCAAAAGGAAATGAGACTTAACAAGAGACTGAGGGATGTGTGTAATAGAAAACCTTCTGTTTTCAACTCCCCCAATTATTCTTTTTCGACACTTTCTAATTTTTTAAACATACCTATTTAGTTTGAATCCTATAAGCTTGGATATGAAGTGCATATAAAAAAGTGGCTCTTGGAGCTGGCAATGGGATATAGAGTCATAGTCTGAGTTAGCATTATCACCATCTGACATGAAATGACTTCGGCTACAGCCTGCCTGTTCTTTATGAAAAGGTTTCACATCACAAAACTACCACCGCTTCAGTGGCTATTGTCTCACTTCTTAAATCAGGGAGGGAAATTAGCAGGGTTGGGCTGCGTAGGTAAATCTGTGCTTCTGGTGCCGTCTATTTGGTGGATAAACGCTGGGCTACAGACCCAATGGTTTTCAGTCAAGCACCTTTCATAAGCATTAAATTCTCTGCAAAATAATTAGTCTTTAAGTGCGTTGAGATTTCAAACACCTGCTCTGTATTCATTAAGGAAAATGGGGAGCTGAGAGAAGGTCAGATGCGTATGTGTTAACGACTGCTGAGCGGGAGAGCCTCTTGAAAGCTTGAGGAAAAACAGCATTTGTTTAGGAGAAGGGGACCAAAACCTAAACTAGAATTCAGATGAAAATTTTGCATTTGTGTAATATTTTGAAAAAAAATAGCATTTAGTTCAAAACCTCACTTCAGCTAACTATATTTAGGCTGCTCTGGGCTTAAGAGCTACCATTTTGGTTTTTACTTCAAAACTTGGTTGCAGATTGCTTACCCTAGATAACCTCTAATGATGCACTTGTTTGTGAGAAGCAAGGTGGAGTTGGGAGGGAAGGCAAGGGAGGTTAGAATTTATTCATACTTATGGTAGTAAATATCACTTTCAACTCATTGTTACACTTATGTGACATGACATGCTCATATGATTCAGATGTGCTATTTTTGTGGCGCATATAGTAAATGTGAAATTGTGACTGGTGTTAGTTAAAGCAGTGACAGACTTCCTGCAAATGTCATGCAATTTTATTTTGAGAATGAAAGGTCTTGGATGAGAGCCTTATATTTCCAGCAGATTTATTCCATTTATCTAGGCTAAGATGTCCCTATTGGTCACATGCACTCCCAGCCCCCTCTATTTTTTGTTTGATTCCTTACTTATGTGACATTTGATTTCATCACAGAACGAGCAGAAACTGTAGATCACTCCTGAAGCTGTCAAATAATTTGCGACATGCAGGACAGTCTACTTCTTAAATATAATGCACCAGATTTTCAGCTGATGTCAACTGAAGTCACTGGAACTATGCTCATGTACATCAGCCCAGCATGTGGCCTCGTGAGAGTCGCATTTGGACCATAGCATCTCCTGCTGTGAAGTAGCTCTATCTTGCTCCCATTGAAATTTGTGCCAGAACTCTCACTGACCTCATTAGAGCAGGATTAGGCTCTTCTGCATAATTAATGTGACATTCAGTGCCAGAATATGATAAATACCTCAAGTGGGGTACAAAAAATTACCTTAAAAGGACTTGATTTTTCAGAACTGTGCTACAGAGCTTTCTGAAAACCAGGCTGCTTTAAGTCATTAAAGTTGGGCCACTAAAATTACTTTTCACTTGAAAATGTGGACCATGGTTTTCACTCTCACCATCATAATGAATTGATTAATACTAACAAACTACACCCATGAGTATAGTTTGTTTCTATTGTTGATTAATCAGGTTTGACAACTAAATATAAAACATTATTGCTGCCAAATCAAAGAAAACAAAACCAGGAGGCTATGTAAGGCCAGTTCAATGAGAATTGGAGAAGGAGGCTTTCAAAATTAACTTCTAAAGTGTCCCTTACCTTTAATGTCTTTATCTTGTATTCAGAGTTTTAAAGGAATACTACTCATATTTTACTTATTCTAATTTCTGGGCATCATTTTATTGTAATGATAGTTAATCCAGTTAAGGGGGTGGTTTGCAGTGAGTGCTTCATGAAATACTGGCTTTGATTAGTTGATTTCTCTTCGTTCGGATAAAAAGAGAAAATGCAAGCAGCAAGGTAGAGCATCGAGTTCATTTAGACCACGTGGCTGAGCTGAGTGCTGTTTGTGCTTACAGTACCATTTGTTTCCAAGATCAGTAAAAATGGAGTCCATATTTAACACAATGACATGTATATTCAAACTACCTGTAGTAAATGGCCTGATTCTCTCCACAATGAAATTTCTATGGTGAAAATCAGGTTAGAAATCTGAGGTCAGGATTTTGTCTGTTTTATTGGGTGGAAGAGAAATAGCTTTTTCTGGCATCAATTTTTTTTTTTTTCACATGCACAACAGCCATTGCGCAATGATCGTTATATCTCTCGTCAAGGTGGTTTTCATGTTGCATAGCAAGAGGGCTGTTGCCGCACAACAAGCAACATTTGTGTGTATACGCTCTCAGCGTTTCCGCATGTTACCATGCAATAACGCCGTAGTGTGTACAAGGACAACCAGTGGAGTTATGCCACATACAGACAGTGGGATGAAAGATCAGAATCTGACTCAGAGGAATAGGCTGACAATCTGCTTGGAAACCCCAGAATCTAACACACTTTTATTGGTTTTGAGATTGTATTTTTACCGGGGTGGAACTAGAGATCTGGGGTTAGCGCACCGAGCTGTGATAAACATCCATGTGACATAAAATCCTTAGTTCTCTGCTACTGTCAGGGCAATCTGTGTGGGAATATGGTATTTATTGCCAATGTAGATGAGAAAACAATTCCCTAACTGTATTTGGAAACAACGTTTTGAAGATTCTGCCATTTAGCTGAATTATAATTATAGAAGATGGTGATTTCTCTCACTTTAAAAAAATAAGTGGAACACACCACTATTATTATTCCCCATGTAAGGAAGAAATGTATAACTTGGGGGTGGGCGATGGCTGATGGTACACAAGACTTTATCTGTCCAGTAAAGACCAGAAATGTATTAAGGTTATCCCTGACCCTGGACCTTTTCGGAGTAATAAATGACTGGAATATTTTGTCACTCTTTAATTGGGCTTGTATGCAAGGGATCAATGGAACTCTTATCCAAATGTGTCAAGGGGGGAAAACTGATTAATAGAGCTGAATCCTATTAAGCAAATAGGCTTTTCACACCTGTGGGATAGCTCCTGCATTATTATTAAACATTTATAATATGGTAGGTACAAAGGCCTCAGTCCTTGTGCTGGATGTTTTACAGAGAAAAAGAGACAATTGTTGCTGAGAGCAGCTTAGACATTGCATAGACAGAATCCTTATTGGAAAATGCCCCCTTCTTTTATCCTCCCTTGTCCGGTTTGTGTTGCCCATGTCCCCATTGCTCCACCAATATCTTCAGTCTTACCAGTCCTTCTGTCAGCTTCTTGTACCTTTTTCCCTGTGATCCCCTGTGTATGGCACAACCTCTCTCACTTCATTCTCTCCATATTTATCTATCTTAAAGATCCAGTTTTGCCATGCTGCTTGCAGTGACTGAAGTTGATTTTTATATAAATTGTCTATCACTGTACCCATTCCTCTGGCTTTTTTTTTAGCTGTGTGCCCTGAGACTGTGAGCTCGTTGGAGCAGGGACCGTATCCAAATCATTTGGAATGTGCCTCCCATTATCCTAAATAAGCACTAATTACATCATTATTCTAATAATAACAACTTCTGCTGTGAGGTGTGCATGGTTGCATGATTTGAAAAATCTGCACCTGTGCTTCCATTTCAGAGCAGACACTGTTTAGTTCATGCAAACTCATTAGGACATTTTTGAAATTAGAAACTGGCCCAATATCTTTGTTACTATGGTGACTGTTTGTTGACTAAATGTATGGAAATATGCTTCCAATGAGCTCTTGCAACAAATGAGTTAAGGAACGAACTCTGGTTCCTTCAGAAGCTATTCAGGAACCTATAATCAGTGTTCTCCTAAAGCTCTTTTAAACAGACCTCTTGCATCTTCCTGAAAGCCTTTAGACTTCATTACCCCATTAAAAAAAATTAACATATCGTAGCTGATAACCTTCTGGCACATTCAAAAACTTGCATTAATACTGCCACTGAAACTCCTCCAAAACCTGCTCTCTCATTAAAGGTGAATTGCACATGAAGGAAATATATAAATACAGAAATAGAAAAACTATCATTAAAGTGTCACATTATCTTGTTCTAAAGTTAGAGTATCTTGAAACTAAATACACAGCATTATCATTAGAACTTTTACTGAGCAATTTTTCTGATTTCATTAGTCTGGGTTTAAAACATTTTTAACTAGTGAATTTCAAGGATACATTTTGTATTTGTCTGTTAATAGTTTAATTCAAACTAAGAGAAATCTCATACCTGTGTCAGAGGCTGGTTTTTAGTGATATAAGATCATCTTTGTAGTACAAAAAAAGTTAGGATTCCAAAATGGACAGGCCAGAAGAAAATGATAGGAAAAATCAGTGGACCCAATCTGCATGTGGAGTGAGAGTGTACAATTCTGAACTGATGAGAGTGGTGCCAGTTTATGTTAAAAGGTGATTTGGAACACAAATTAGAAGATGAACAGAAGAAATGTCTAAAAGTGGGATTAACAGGGGAAATCCTGTCTTCTTTTATCTGTTTGTTTGTTTGTTTGTTTGAGAGAACTACCATAACACAGATAAAGCTCTTCTAACAGTGAAAACATTGCAAATATACTGTTTCTTGAGCACTAGTCTGACAGCTGGAAAGATTGATTATTTTATGTACATGTGTTTCAGGTTATACCACCCTGTACAGTTGGATAGCTGTGCCAAACCAATTACAGGTGCCTTAGCATAATGAAGCTTTGAGGGGCTCCATCTTGTACAATACAGAACGTTTATCATGGAACCACACAAAAACAATGAATGATGGGTCATAGCGGTGAAATGGTTTCCTGAAAGGGGAGCATTGAAGGTCTTCATATGCATCCTTTAGGAGGTTGCTCTGGGTTAGTGGACAGTACAGAAGATGATGAGAAGTTGGGACAAAGTGAAGAAGAGAAAGGGGCTGGGTCGTTGTGACAATTGGCAGATCAGTAGGACTGAAAGCAGAGTTGTATTAGGGAATCATGTTAGGAAGTGTCCTGATGGAGAAAGAGAGGATGAGATTTTCAGAAGTGACTTGTCTTTGCATACTTCGATTCTTTTGAAGCCTAATTTGAGTCCCCTTGTATTTGTATACCCCAAATTAAAACCATAGTAAGAGGACCAAAATGTGCCATTGTGGCTAAAGACCAAAGTAAAAGAAGCAAAAAGGCATCCTTTAAAGAGAGGAAGTTAAATATTATTGTGGAAAATAGAAAAGGAACATAAACTCTGGCAAGTGAAGTATAAAACTATAATTAGGAAGGCCAAAAAAGAATTTGAAGAACAGCTAGTCAAAGACTCAAAAAGTAATAGCAACATATTTTTAAAGTACATCAGAGGGAGTAAGCCTGCCAAACAACCAGTGGGGCCACTGGGCAATTGAGATGTTGAAGGAGTGCTCAAGGAAAATAAGGCTCAGTGAGAAAACTAAATGAATTATGTGCGTAGATCTTAATGGCTGAGGAGATGAGGGAGATTCCCAAACTTGACCCATTCTTTTTAGGTGAGAAATCTGATGAACTCTCTCAAATCGAGGTGTCTTTAGAGGAGGTTTTGGAACAAAGTGATAAATTAAACAGCAATACATCATATCATATATCAACAGCAATACATTCTGTACCAGATGACTGAAAGATAGCTAATGTGATGCCAAGAAGGCTCCAGAGGGTAGCCGGGCAATTACAGACCAATATGGCTAACTTCAGTATTAAGCAAATTGGTTGAAACTATAGTAGAGAACAGAATTATCAGACACATAGACAAACATGATTTGTTGGGGAAGAGTCAACATATTTTTTTAAGGGAAATCATGCTTCACCAATCTACTAGAGTTCTCTGAGGGGTCAGCAACCAGGTGAACAAGAGAGATACAATGGATACAGTATATTTAAATTTTCAGAAAGCCTTTAATGAGGTGCCTCACCAAAGGCTCTTAAGCAAAGTAAGAGGTCATGAGACAAGCTATGTTCCTCTTCCAGATCAGTAACCAATTAAAAGATAGGAAACAAAGGCACAAATAAACTGAGTTTTCAGATTGGAGAGAGGCAAATAGTGCTGTCCCCTAAATGTCTAAACTAGGACCAGTACTGTTCAGTGATGTGGCAAAATTTGCAGATAATACAAAACTACCCAAGATAGTTAAGTCCAAAGCAGACTGAGAAAAGCTACAAAGAGATCTCACAAAACTGAGTGTCTGGACAAAAAAAAAAAAAAAAAGGTGGATGAAATTCAGTGTTGATAAATGCATAGTAATGCACATTCAAAAACTTAATCCCAACTAGACACATAAAATGATGGGGTCTAAATTAGCTGTTATCACTCAAGAAAGAGACCTTGGAGGAGTTATGGCTAGTTCTCTGAAAACATCTGCTTAATATGGAGCTGAAGTCAAAAAAGCTAACAGAATGATGGGAACCATTAGGAAAGGGATAGATAAAAAGACAGAAAATATCATATTGCCTCTCTATAAATCCATGGTACACCTGCATCTTGAACACTGCATGCAGATGTGGTCACCCATCACATATATAATTTTATTGCCTTTTCTGTACCTTTTCCTATTCCTAGATATAAATATATAGGAAAAGGTACAGAAAAAGGCAATAAAATGATTAATAAGACAGTGCTATTTACTTCTCGTAACACAAGAACTAGGAAGTCACCAAATGAAATAAATAGGCAGTGGGTTTAAAACAAACAGAAGGAAGTATTTGTTCACACAACTCCTAGTCAAGCTGTGGAAATCTTTGCTGGAGGATGTTGTGATGGCCAAGACTATAACAGGATTAAAAAAAAAACAAAAAACAGATAAGTACAAGGAGGATAAGCTGATACATGGATGGGCAGGGATTCAAAACCATGCTCTGAAGTATTCCTATCCTTTCTTTGCCAGAAGCTGGGAATGAGTGACAGGGGATGGATCACTTGAGGATTACCTGCTCTATTCATGCTCTCTTGAAACACCTGGCATTGGACACTGTTGAAAGACAAGTACTGAGTTAGATAGACTGACCCAAATGGCTGTTTTATGATTTGATTTTCTGACTCTAATCACAGTCACTTCTTTACAGGTCATTCCCTGTAAATGTAGAAATTCCACCAGTTTAGCGTTTAGAGATGAATTCTGTAACCTCATTCCTACCTCACATGCAGAATTCTTTGAGAATTGGGAGACACTAATGGTTGTGTTCTTCCCAAGCTTTTCTCCATTCAAATAATCTTGTACTGGGCCTTTTAGAAGGAATTGCAACACACATACAGGAAATCCTACCCATGTATAGCACTGAGAAATCTCACAGGTAACAGGTGGATGTTTGAGTGCTTCTAGTATGTAATGGACACCATACAATTTGCTGCTTTGTTAAGTCAATCAATGACTTTCTGTATGCTTTTTAAAAAAATTAAAGCTTTATGGATGTAAGATATGGTATGTAATTTTTTTGGTTCTGATGATTGTGTACACCTTAGAAATGGTCAGAGGTAATCTAGATGCCATTATGTGGATTTAGCTTCCTGATGTATTGATCAAACTGAATGTAGGAACGGCAAGCTCACATTCATCAGGCTGAGATTCAAAAGCAGAGTGGAGAGACAGATTTCCTTAGTACTAAGGATGTGATGCACACAGTTTGTATCAAAACTGTCATGGCAAGGACTCTGCTGGGAGTAAGAATGAAGTCAACTTGTAGCTGTGCTTCTGGCATTATCTGGCAAGCTTGCAATACGCAACATTAAAAAATGTAATTACACCCTATTCACAGAGGTCTCATGAAAAATGTATTGATTTAGATATTTATTCTGTTGCTAAGCCAAACTCTGACATTTGTCTTTATGATGAAATAGGATATACATGTGGGAATATACCCATATATGTATCTCTGTTTATTGTAATGTATACATACAGAGAAATGTGTAGGTCTCTGTGTGTATATACAGAATGTTATTTCATTGACATAGCAAGGTGGTGGCTGGACTTCATTCTTAGGAAGATATATTTTCATGATCATTTGCAAGGTTGATATTCTGTCTAATCTAAAAATTACCATACTGGTTTGCTACATACATATTATTTGAAGACTTCTTCAACACCCAGGGATGTCTGTTATTTCTAGGGATTAATCTTGCTTCTGCTTCATTAAAGTCCATAGCAAAACTCCTATTGCCTTCACTATTGCCCTCAGTGTTTTTTCTCCCCTTCCTGACTCAATCCACTTACTAATAAATTCTTTTATTCTTCAACTTCCTGGATAGTACCAAAGGCTTCACTCTATTTTTGCAAATAGAGGAGCAAAATGCAGGGGATCCAGATTGTGGATACTACAGGAGAGTTGGCTCTGTGGCTTGCTCCCTCTTTTACCTCTAAAGACCTCTCTGAACAGGATTCTTTGCAGCAGAGGCTGGGAACGCCAGAAAAGTAGTCATATCCTGTGGCATTCTCCATCCTTCCTCCCACTCTGTCCCATTCCCATCCAACAACGATTGTAGACCCTATTGCTTGGTAAACCCTATGGCAACCATGCTGTTTGGGGGACAGCAGCAGTCGTGGCATCATGTGAGCACAACTCCAGGAGCAGTCAGGGAAACGTGGTAAGGTGCAAGGCCTCTTTACATATAGGCGTGGTCTTCAGTGGATAGCCAAAGCACTGCAGTTTTGAAGAAGCAGAACCACTTTTGCTTGAGAGAAAGCTTAGACTAGAATTCATGGATTTCTGAGCCCTCTCACCCCTGTGTGGGAATAATTTGGCTCATAATTATTGACTACAGTTTCTATTATTGTAGCATTGAGAGGTCCCAATCAAGAACAAAGGCATTGTACATTCATATAGGACAGGCCCTGAACTGTTTTACACATCTATAACTGACATGTCCAAGCTCATGCTGGAAAACGGTGAACTTGGGCATGTCAGTTATTTACGGGAATTGAAACCAGATCTCCTGAGGCCCAGTCCAGTGTCTTAACTACCTTTCCATCTTTCCTTCCTTCCATGTATTTTGGAAAGCAAAACAGATCAGAAAAATAAACTACTAATGTAGGAATAAGAAAAGGTCATATGTCCTCTTTCATCACTTTGTTGCCAAAGATCTAATTACTTCCATGGCTTTTAGTCAGTAGCTGTCTCTCTAAGGTTATTCCATACACCTTACCTTATTAGAGTCATAGAATAATAGGGTTGGAAGGGACCTCATGAGGTCATCTAGTCCAACCCCCTGCTAAAAAGCAGGACCACTCCCACTAAATCACCCCAGCCAGGGTTTTGTCTAACTGGGCCTTAAAAATCTCCAAAGATGGAGATTCTACCACCTCCGTAGGTAGCCCATTCCAATGCTTCACCACCTTCCTAGTGAGAAAGTTTTTCCTAATATCCAACCTTGACCTCCCCAGCTGTAATTTGAAACCATTGCTCCTTGTTCTGTCCTCTGTTACCATCGAGAACAGCCTAACTCCCTCCTCTTTGGAGCACCCCTTCAAGTAGTTGAAGGTTGCTATCAAATCTCCCCTCAGTCTTCTCTTCTGTAGACTAAATAAGCCTAGTTCCTTCAGTCTCTCCTCATAAGTCATGTGCCCCAGCCCTCTAATCATTTTTGTTGCCCTCCGCTGGACTCTTTCTAATTTGTCCACATCCTTTCTGTAGTGGGGAGCCCAAAGCTGGACACAGTATTCCAGATGCGGCCTGATCAGTGTCGAATAGAGGGGAATTATCACATCCCTCGATCTGCTGGCAATACACCTACTGATGCAGCCTAATATGCCATTGGCCTTTTTGGCCACAAGGGCACACTGTTGGCTCATATTCATCTTCCCGTCCACCATAACCCCCAGGTCCTGTTCTACAGCACTGCTACTTAGCCGATCGGTCCCCAGCCTGTAGCAGTGCATGGGATTTTTCCGTCCTAAGTGCAGGACTTTGCACTTGTCTTTGAACCTCATGAGGTTGCTTTTGGCCCAGTGTTCCAATTTGTCCAAGTCTCCCTGGATCCTGTCGCTGCCCTCCAGAGTATCTACCATTCCCCCCAACTTGGTGTCATCTGCAAACTTACTAAGCACGCAGTCTATTCCATCATCAAGATCATTAATGAAGATGTTGAATAGAACCGGCCCCAGGACCGACCCCTAGGGCACTCCACTCGTTACCGGTTGCCAACCAGACATCGAGCCATTGATTCCTACCTGATGAGCCCATTGATCTAGCCAGTTTTTGATCCACCTTATGGTCCAGTCGTCCAACCCATACTGCCTTAACTTGCCGATGAGAATGCTGTGGGAAACCGTATCAAAAGCCTTGCTAAAGTCAAGGTATACCACGTCAACGGCTCTCCCTGCATCCACAAATCCAGTCATCTCATCATAGAAGGAAATCAGGTTGGTCAGGCACGATTTGCCCTTGGTGAATCCATGTTGACTGTTCCTGATCACTCTATTTTCCTCCAAGTGTTTCAGGAGGGATTCTTTGAGGAGATGCTCCATGATTTTCCCAGGGATTGAAGTGAGGCTGACCGGTCTGTAGTTCCCCGGATCCTCCTTTTTCCCTTTCTTAAAGATAGGTACTATATTTGCCTTTTTCCAATCCTCCGGGACCTCCCCCGTTCGCCACGAGTTCTCAAAGATAATGGCCAGCGGCTCTGCAATCACTTCCACCAACTCCCTCAGCACCCTCGGATGCAGTTCATCCGGCCCCGTGGACTTGTGCACATCCAATTTCTTTAAATGTTCCCTAACCTGACTTTCTATCACCGAGGGCCGCTCTTTTCTCCATTCCGTGTTACCCTGTGTAGTAGCCTGGGAGCTGGCCCTCCCTGTGAAGACTGAAGTAAAAAAAGCATTGAGTACTTCAGCCCTTTCTGCATCATCCACCATGTGGATGCCTGCCCCATTCAGTAAGGGACCTACACCACCCCTGATCCTTTTCTTGTTGCTGATATACGTATGGAACCCCTTTCTGTTATCCTTCACATCTCTTGCTAGCTGCAACTCCAATTGTCCTTTTGGCCTTTCTGATTTTATCCCTGCAGTCCCAAGCAATATCTTTATATGCCTCCCTTGTCATCTGTCCAAGCTTCCACTTCTTGTAAGCATCCTTTTTATGCTCCAGCTCCCCGCAGAGTTCCCTGCTAAGCCATGCTGGGCACCGTCCACATTTGCTGTTCTTTCTGCACATCGGAATGTTATCTTCCTGTGCCTTTAACAGGGTTTCTTTAAAATACAGCCAGCTGTCTTGGACACCTTTCCCCTTCAGATCAGCCTCCCAAGGGATCCTGCCCATCAGCTCCCTAAGGGAGCCAAAATCTGCTTTTCTGAAGTCCAGGGTGTGTGTTCTGCTTCTTTCCTTCCTTCCATTGATCAGGATCCTGAACTCTACCTTCTCATGGTCGCTGCTGCCCAGATTGCCATTTACTTCTACTTCCCCGATCAATTCTTCTCTGTTTGTGAGCAATAGGTCTAGAGGTGCAAGGCCTCTAGTTGGTTCCGCCAGCATTTGTACTAGGAAGTTGTCCTCAATATTCTCCAAAAACTTCCTGGATTGCCTGTGCACTGCTGCATTATCTTCCCAGCAGATGTCAGGATAATTGAAATCACCCATAAGAACCAGGGCCTGCAATGATCTGGATGCTTTTAAGACGCTTTTAAAATATTTTTCCCTTAATTAAAAAAAATGCTCGATCTAGATCTTCTCCATCCATTTTTGGAATCTTTACATGTTGCTTGATTTCTAACATAATAAAGCTTTTTTAAAACATTCAAATGTCTTATGATTGCTCTGTAAATTTGAGATGTGCAAGCACACTGGATCCCAAAGCATACTAAAAGCTTTTCCCAAATTTAAGATGATTTACAAACTTTACTTAGAGAGCTTCATCCACAATTGAAAGATAGCTGCCTTGGTGGTGAAATGTGGTGGCTGTTCAAGAACATATGGCAGTTCACCATTACCACTTACAATATTGCCAAATCGAGATATTCAGAGCCCGATCGGGTCCCAGGGAGAAGGGAGCTGCAGCCTGAACTCCCTTCTGTCCGGGACCCACTCGGTCTTGGCCAGAAGGGAGCCCTGTGCTCCCTTCTCCCTGGGACCCGCGGGGTCTGGGCAAGAAGAGAGCGTGCTCCAGCTAACCGGAAACCCCAGGGTTTTCTCTGTGAGCAGGGCTCGCTTCTCCCCGGGACCCCATTATCCTGGGCAGAATGGAGCCTGCATTCATTTCTCCCCAGGACCTGAGCGGTCCCGGGGAGAAGGGAGCTGGGAGAGCTGCCCACAGCTTCTCAGTCCCGGCAGAGCCAGCTGGCTCTCGCCAGTACAAGCCGCCAGCGGCTTCCTGGTCTGGGGAGAGCCAGCCCTGCAAGGCTAGCTCTCCCTCCACCTATCCAATCAAATTAGAGAGTCTAGTGTAGACTAGAAAGTCGACCTAACTTTCTGAGTGTAGACATAGCCAAAGGGCTTCTGACTTCTGCTGTTGCCAAGAGGGAGCTTCAGAGGGTTCCCATCTAAGTAAAGATCAAGGCTTATTCCCGAGGGGCGTGGTGTAAGGGTGGCCACTGCTCTATTTGTTTTGCAATAACACTTTAGGTACCCTGATTATGGGCGAGATGGACCATATTGTGCTAAGCGTTGTATACCACAACCTGAAAGACAGCCTCTGCCCTAAAGAATTTACAGTCTAATTAAGCCAAACCCCATCCAATTTTAAAAGCATTTTTAAAAAGGCCACTTTGGGGTTACAAAGGTCCCTAAAGCTCCCTTTCCACAAAGCAGGATTTGGGAACCAAGAATATACCAATCTCACTTCATCAAACTTGAGCCTTTTCTCACCATTGTTGACACTGTATGTATCAGATCTACTTGTGTGTGCTTTCCTTTATTGTTGTGAGGAGCATTGAATCCTTTGCTTTCCTTGTCATTTAAATTCTTAGGAGGTTTCATCTGTATTTATTTATTTAGAATTAAATAACAATAAAAAGTCCATACAAAAAGCTCCAGGCTCCCTCACAGTTAATTAAACTTGCAAATATGGCCCTCCAGAAAGAGGCTTTAAAAAAATTCACATAACTAACTCAGCCAGCCAATACAACAAAGCAACAGAATTGCTCTTTTACCCTCACTCTTCAGTAACATATATTCAGCCTCCCCCTTAGTCCCCCCAAACTGTCAAACATTGGTGGAAGGTCATCCAGTATGGCTGTTTTTATGTACTTATGCCTGCATAATCCAGTATATAAAAAATGCATATTTAATCATAGCACTGCCTTAACTTTGACCCCCTGGATTGTTGTTTTCAAATGCTTTATTTTTATCCCTTTTTTTTCTTTTGGTACCTAAAATATTTCACACTTAATGTATAACTTAAAAGCAAATATTTATTAATAGCAGTATTTATTGGTGAACTGTGTACATATGAACTTTACTTTGAAGCTAGTCAATATGAGGAGGTCCAAGATTTCATATTGCCTTGTAGAAGGGTTGCCTCTGTGACATGCCCCAGAACACAACCTATACTGTGGAAATGCTGATCCCCACATCCCCTGCCCCCACAGGAGAGCCACTCAATTGATCCAGAAGTCAACCCATTAAGTCCACCCCCTCAAGAAGAGTAGCGCTGAGTTGAAGAGATGGCATTCCCCTTTGATTCAGCATAGTGGAGATGCCACGGTAAGTAGGCGTTAGAAAGTCAAAGGGAGATACGGAAGTTATTTTATGTTGCTTGCATATCTCCTTTTGACTGCCACTGAAAACCTTGCTAAGTATAAACCAGGCCTGAAACTGACTGAATACAGCAAACCCTGTAGCCTTGAAGAGGGTACAGCTCATCCTATGCATGCCATCTGCTGGCTGCCTAAAACAATAATCTGTATACTAAAGGAGAAAGTGTAGTAGAGGTGGTGTTCACCAAATGAGAGACTTAAAAAATTGTAAGCAAGTCGTCTTATTCTACTTATAAAACTCCAGTTTTCCTGAGTTCTTGAGCAAGACACAGTCTTAGAATTATTCGACTAGCAAAATGCATGCAAGTTTCTTGAGCAAAGATTGTTTGTTTGTTTTTTAAGAAAAAGACAAAATTTAAAATCAGCATGGAATATTGCACTTGCAACACTGCACAAATATATTTGTGTCTGTCTGCATAAATAGCAAATCAGACTGCAATAGTAACTATGGTATGATACAGGCAACAAGACCAGTCCTAAATATGACTGACTAGGGATATGTTTGAATATAATTCGGTAAATATACCAATTCACAAGCCTAAACTAGGTAATTAACTACTAGTAATTACTTGTAAATGTTAAATTACTCCTAGAAATCGTTATTTGATGTCTTAATGCTTTGTTCAGTTAAGACGTATTATTTGTTAAGATTGTGTTCAAATAAGCATGAGTTTGGAAGCTTCTAATGGGATACCAAGAAGCCAAATGATTGTGGTCATTGAAATCCTTCAGCACTTACACTCGTGTAGGATTGATCATGTCTTTTGATTTATGCAAGAATTAGGTCAGATATTTCTTTCTTCAATTCGGGCTGGTCTGAGTTCAGGCTTACTTCTGGGTCCAGTGTGTCAGGATAGTCTAGCTACTCGGGAATAATCAATCACATCCCCTCTGGAGTGGTAAATAAACTTTTATAGGAAAAGAAATGGCTTTCTCCTGTATATGTGTCAGGTATTGTTCCCAGTATCCCTTATGGACCCAATCCAGAGATCATTAAAATCAATGGAAGGACTGCTGCTGACTTAAATGGTGAGGGTGAGCCATAGATATACAATATTGGCAAAGCTATAAAGGTTTAGCTGCTTTGGGAACACTGCTTACATTAAATGTATAGCAGTAAATTCAGTGTTTCCAATTCTCTTTTTCTTATGAGTCTTGTGATATTTGGGATTTTTCTTAAAGAGCAACTCCTGGAGGCATTTGATTAGGGGAGGATCTCAGCTTTCATCTTAAAGTTAATTTTCTAGCCCTCCAGGTTCCATGAGAGAAGCTTGAAAATGTGATCCAGTAATACTCAACGCTTCTATGGTGCTTTTCATCAATAGATTTTAAAGCGTTTTACATTATCCCCATTTTACAGAGAGAAAACAAAAGTACAAGTATGTCTTTTGGTTTCTGAGCTTTGAAGCTAAGTAAATTTGGGATTTATTTTATCTTTTTTTAAAAATCATGATTTTAAAGCACATCTTAAGATTTTTGGGTACTACTTCGTAACTTCTGAATGCTTTAAGCTTGGCTACACTATAGCACATTGTGCTTTTGAGTCCCACTTCCTTTTTCCTCTGTCGTCTTACTCCTCTGAAAATCTAATATAATTAACATGCTTTGGACCAAGCTCACCCAAGGTAACTACAAAGAATGAAAACCTACACAAAGGCCTGTAAACCAAGGTGTTCAGCCTGGTCTTCAATTTTCCTGGGCTAGTTTATGGAAATGTTTATTTAAGGATTCAACCTAATGCCCACTAACGTGAATCAAAGTCATCTTATTGCTGGATTTGGTCCTAAATGCAGTTGTTCCGATTGCTTTGAATATTCACCTTTGAAAGAATACTTATACTGTACATTTTCTGAAATTTCTTGAAGTATTAGTTCCTTGATACAAGGCCGTTGTCCCAACATTATTCCAGTAATGATGTAGCTGTTTATCAGTACCTCTAAAAATACTTTGTAAGAGAGACAGTATACAGATGACGAAGAAGAAAGAGGAATGGAACCTAAAAGACAAAATAACAAAAGACACGCATCATGGATAAACCCAGTGCATGGGATGTTGTCTCATGACTGTTGCTATTGCATTGGAGCATTCACATAAAAAGGTATTTGGAGAATAAAACTTACATGGCAGGAAACTGTATGAATGGAAACATTATAATTTCTCATGATAACTTTTGGTACCATGGAGATTATGATCAGATTCTAGTTTAAAAGGTTTGCAGACTTTTAACACATCACAAGGAACATTATGCTATGGGATTTAACTTTTATTCATTCAGTTCATTGAGTACTGATATGCACATAGCTCCATTTGTTACAGGCATCACAGTGCTGGCAGTAGCCTGAGGTTATGAACAACAGGTCTCCAGACAATATAGAGAAGGTTGGCCTTACATAGTTCCAACCCAACCATCAAGTAATACTTCCTCTGATCTGAATTACATATTATACTTTGAACAAAGGCATGTGGGGCTTTTGTCAGCTTCTGCTTTTCGGTTTATGAAAGACACTTCAAAGAATGTTCTTTTTTTATTCCTATAGACATACTTTAGGTGTCTGGCTAGTGAGTCTTGCCCACATGCTCAGGGTTTAAGTGATCACCATATTTCGGGGTAGGTCAGGAAAGTTTCCCCATGGCATATTGGCAAAGGCTCTGGGGGGCAGGGGCGGGGCAGGTTGCCTTCCTCTGTAGCATGGGACACGGTTCATTTGTTAGTGGTTTCTTTGTATCTTCAAGTCTTTAAAGCATGATTTGAGGCTTTTCATAACTCAGTCATAGGTTAGAGGTTTATTACAGGAGTGGGTGGATGAAGTTCTGTGGCCTGCATTGTGCAGGAGGTCCGGAATGATAATCATATTGGTCCCTTCTGACCTTAAGAGTCTATGAGAACTAGCCAAGGTTCTTTTTAATACAAAAATACAATAGATGGTGAGAACATATATATATATACACACAGAGCCTAGTCAAATCTTTGAATATTAAAACTTGTAAAAGGTGTGAATTTCCCTCCCAACCTCTCCCCCTTCCCCTCCAGATCTGCAGTCCATTGGAGTTAAGCTGAAACCACCAAACCCACTCTATTGTGAATACTTGAAGCTATTGAATCAATCATGTTTCTAGTTCTTAAACTAATTTGAGCTAAAAGTATAAAAAATGTGTCTGCCCTCTGAAGTAACTAACCCTCCATGGATTGCAGTGTTCTGGGAGTGCAGTAAGGGGAAGTATTTCAGATGATCAGGTCCTAGCCCACTGAGGGCCTTGGAGATAAGAGTGAGATTAGGAATTGGATCCAGAACTGACTTGAGAACAAGCATGGTGTGGAGACCTTCCATGTAATTTGTTCTGCTCTATCTGTTCCAGTCATGATAGGCTGCTGCATATAGAACCAGTTGAAGCTTCAATGTCAGCCCAAAGTAGAGAGGACTGCAGTGTCAATTCTCATAGTTACAAGTCATGGATCTCTGGGGCCAGGTCTTCATCTGTGAACACAATCCTCTTGCCCTCTGGAGAAAGAAACGGACATTTATGACCACTACCACAGGCTGATCATTCATGTGTAGAGTTGAGGAGAGTGTGACTTCCAAACTCTACACTTCCTTGACTACCTGACTACCAAGTAATTGGACTGCTGTATGTTCTATTGGATCTTTAGCAATGCCCTACCCACATGACTCTCCCTATTTTACTGGATTAAGTAGGAGCCAGCTATTTTAGGCATTGAAGTTGTTGGGTGTCCACACTGTCAACTTCAGATAAAAATGAGATTGTGTTTTCAAGTATGTCTTTTGTATACTCTGAGGACTTGATCCCATAATATCCTACAGTATCTGATTCCTTATGAAAAGATCTGTGGAATTTAATGAAATCAATAAAATTCCACAAAAGTTACTTTAAAGATTCATAGCATTTAGTTTAAAAAAAAAATCTGCAAGCATTTTTTAGCTAGCCTAGGGGTGGCTCAAAAACCTTATAAAAATCCTGACTTTTCAAAGAAAGCTACATTCTGTTGGTCAAATGTGGAAACTGAAAAGGAGAAGGGAAAAGACTGGGGCCTGTGGGATTTCCAAGGTGAGGGCTCTCAATCAGGAGGAGCAGCTGTCCTTTATGACCCCCTAAATCTGTCTGAGAGGAATCAGCTGAGCACATTTCCACAACCCTCCTATTACTTCACACAGATGGGTCAACAGCACTTCCTTCATAACTCAGTAGATGGCAGCTGGTAGTTCCAAGGGAATCACTAAGCATGTCATACTGTTGTCTGTGATGCTGGAGAAGGCATCCCACCAATATGATCACAGCTGTCCCTGATCTATATCCAAGTCTGAAACCTGACTGGAAAAGTTTCAGGACATTGGTAAAAGTTTTCTACTGCAGGAGGTGCCTTTCTCAATGACCTTGCCCAAAAAGGGAAAACTTGAAACCAGGCAATAGTGAGCAAAATCAATGGGGTTCATGCTGTTCTCTCACCTCCATCAGTCATGAGGGTAAAGGGATCTGACTCGTACAGTGGCAGGAGTACCCTTAATGTTATCATAGCTTGTTCCTGAGAGGTCTAAGGGTAGATAAGCAATGTGAAGCAAGCGCTTCAATGGGTTCTGTAGCAGCTGTTCATAAAAGACACTTCTGGATTTTGTTGAGTTTTTTTCAGTGAACAAACTGACAATGTTTAATGACCTTTATGGCACTGAGATTTCTCTCCAATAATGCAGTATGTGACTGTACTTCCTGCTAGTGCCAGCATCTGGTGATAGACAATATGTTTTCATTTGTGCTAAGTATTATATTTTTAATAATGAAGCACTCTTTATATATATATTAAAAATCTGCACTAAAGGTTATTTCAGTTGTAAGTTAATATGGTGAAATTGTACTCAGTGCAATTTTTCATGATAAAAATGAAGAAAATACACATTGAAAATTGATTACAAATCTGGTAAAAGCAATATTGCTCATAGTGCTGTTTAATAGTGCTCAATTTCTTTGTATTTCTGCTTACATTGAAATCAATGCCCTTGTCCACTCTGGATTTTTATTATTATTCATATAAATACAATATATGCTAATAAATGTAATATCCAGATACATCCAAAACAAGCTTGTATTTATGAATGTGAATCAGTTTATTTATAACCTCAGTTGAAGGAGAACATCCAAGCCAAGCTTGTCTCTATCCCTTTATTAGGAGAGTAGAATCACTTTCATCAAATAATATTTACATTGATAGAATGGAAATCATATAGTGGCATGGTTCTCATATCATTGGATTATTTGCTGTGCTACTAAAGTCTTCAGCAATGCAGCAGGCTAACCCATTGAAATCACTCGGTACCTTTATTAAACAGTAACATTTAATTTTTGAGTGTTTTTATAAAATCCACAATAGTTAATGAAAGCAGATTAAAGGAGCATGAAATTAGTGCAGCTTACACCTCTTTATGTTTTTGTTCAATACTGTTGTTGATCTTTGGACTTGATTCTGAACCCTGACAAAATAGGCCAATGTTTTTCATCTTAGTTTTCTAAATAAAAATGTTTTTAAATTACTTTATTTCTCACCAGATGCACAACAAATCTACCATAGGTATAATATCCGTGTATGACGACCGCCCTAGCTTTTCCTCTAAGCAGTAACAAAAATTAGTAACTCTTCTATAAACTTACCATAACCTCAGTTTAAACTTCAAAAAAACTCTGATTATTTGGAGCAGGGGAATAGGAGACGGAAACATTCCCTAGTGGCAGGTTATTCCATGACCGTCCAATGAAAGTGCTTTTCCTTAGAAGCAGCTGGTGCTGGCCACTGTTGGAAATGGACTGGATGGATCACTGTTCTGATCCAGCATGGCAGTTCCTATAGGACTATATATTCCCTCAGAGCTAAGGAAGATGCCTTCCTGACTGTGCATCTGATAAGATCCATGTTTATAGATCTAGTCAGATGAGTATGTTACAGGATTGTTCAATTAATTTTACGATAACACCCATAATGTACTAAGAACCTTCTAAACTGGAAAAAAGAGACAATTTCTCCCCAATGAGCTCATGTTCTCAAGACATATGTACAAATGAGTGTTAGCAGTGGGAAAGGGATATAAACATAGAGTTTTCAAGGAGCTACTAGGTCACATCTTAGTCAAATGGGGTTACATTATTATTTTTCCCCCTCTCATGCCAGTATAAGCCAAGTGGATTTCCCATAGGCAGCACATCAGAAGTCGTTTGTCAGGAGTGACATAAGTGAAGAGAGAGTAGTGGCCTTGCAGATGAGCTTAAGAGGGAGTTTCATATATATGGGCAATGTGAAAGAATGGAGATGCTCAGATTATAATCTTAAAAAGGGTGGATAGGGTTGGCATTATTGACCTCATACCAAAATGAGAGAAGGGCAGATGAGTAGGAGGGGCAAAGTTATTTAAGTGCATAGACGGTTGTGGCAAGAAGCTTGACTTTGTTGTGGCAGTAGAGGAAGAGCAAGTGGAAAGATTCAAAGAGGGTGACATGGTCAAAACAGTGGCTAAGGCAGATGATTTTTGTGGAAGCACTCTATTTGGGGGCAGAGCAGAGACAATGTGTGTGTTTGGGAGGCTAGCAAAGAGTAGACTGCAGTAGTCAATGAAAATGGTTAAATGCTGAGAGATATAGAATGGATCATAGCACTATTGTGGAAGAAGTGACAGGATTTGGAAATGATTCTGCTAAAAGGGGCAGAGGGAAGGGAGAAGTGAGAACTCCAGCGAGTACAAGAACTGCTAATGAGGCTCTGATCAGTTGTGCACTTGGAGAAGCTGTTTCATTATTCCTGAGACAAGAAGTCTGTTTGGGAACTGGTTCCTGTTCCATAACACAACTCCTTGCCTGAAGGACAGACTGTCTCACTGTCTCTGGGTCAGGACAGACAGATCTTCCCCTCCCCCACCCCAACCCCGCTTTTGGCTCATGGGAAAGCTGTATAGACATTTTGGCATTCTCTTGTCATTTTACATGTGTATATATTGCATACACTAGCATTTCGCCACATTATTTACAGTGAGGATTAAAACTGTGCTGCCAAAATCGCTGAAGTGTATGGATCATTTGCTGTCATGCCAGAACTAAAATAAAATAAATCCATTGTCTTCTCAGATGAGATTATGAGCAAAACAATCTGTAATTCCTAGAAAGCTCAGATACTTCCAGTGTTGCCAGAAACAGGCAAGAGGCATTAATTAGGTTTTTTCTTCCTATTTTCTGTCTAAATGTGAAGGTAGTTCTTGTATTGATACTGTAATTTCTTCTATTATTGTATCCTCTTCTTTATTCTCCCAGTGGTTCAGTCAAACTGTGTTCAGTTAGACTATAATTCTTGCAAAGGGAGAAAAAAAGCTGGTACATTAACCTGCTGACATTGTTTAGTATCCTGCTGCTAGATCTGCAGGTTTGAGAAGGGCAAGTGAATGCTAAAGACGACTGAATGTGAGCCATACTTCAGGCAGTCTTACAGTTTGCATATAGGATGACATCTATGTCCCCTTTGCGGTCCACCAAGAGCACCCACTTTAGGCTCCCAATCACCATCTCTCTTGGGTAGTAACCTATGTCTCGCTCCCTCCTGACTGTGAGTTTTAAGGCTAAACAGTTCCCTAGATTATACTGTGATATCCCTTGTAAACCAGACTGCCTTAAAAAGGCCAGCATCTGCATTTTGCTTTCTCTCTGAAGGCAATGACCGGTCTATTGGTCACAGCCATGTTACTATGCAGCTCTTTCCAAGCAAGTACATTTATTCTGAAGATAAAAACATTAGAGAGAAAACGTTTAAAAATGTTCTTGCATGCATGCTAAATGCTTATCAGAGATCCCCTATAGTCTTATGAGGCTCTGGTAGGTCAAATCCTCCATACCCCTCTACAAAGATTTTGTGTGTTTGCTGGATGAAAAGGGATGCCCGGAGTCAGTCAAACTCAAGCTATTTATCCAACAGTTCTCTTTTTTTCTGCTGGCCTCTGAAGAATCCAGAGTAAACTAGTACTTGCAGGTCTGGAGCTAAGGTCTTGGAACTAAACATTCCTTGACTGAAATGTGGAGATTCCAACTGCATAGCTCTGAGTTGTGTTTAATCTCAAAGTGTAATATTGAGAAAAGCCCAAACCAAAAAACCATATCTGGTACGCCAGAGTTTTCAGGCATAAGAAGAAATATGTGGATTCTGAACCCAGATCCAGAATGAAATGTTGCAACTGGGTCTTTCCTTTAAAATGGCCCAACATTCAAACATCTCCTAGCTTTAGGCTATTCAGAATCTTGGATGAATTGTTAAATGCTTGCCCTTTTCTATCGCATGAGCTTTCGTGGGAGAAAATTGTCAGATGAAATCTCCCATGAAAACTCATACAATAAATAATTTTGTTAGTCTTTAAAAGTGCCACAGGACTCCTTGTTTGTTTTGCTGAACTAGATTGACATGGTTTCCCCTTTGGAACTGGCCCTTTTCTAGTGTATCTTAAGAGGTGACATCATATTTAATCTTCATTGGCTGATTGGTCTCTGTATGTAGAGGTGCAGCTACTAGTGAAACCAGTGTACCAGCCAAAGTATAAAAGGCTGAATTGGGTCACATATATTTACAATTTCATAAAAATATAAGACTCCAATTAAATATTAGATTATGCTTTCTGTATTTGGAAATACACAAAAGAGAATGAGTACACTGTAATACATTTGGGGGGAGTGTCAAAAAAAACCCAAAATTTCAGCTTTTGGCAACTGACCCCTCAGAACATTCTAAAACATTTAGGTTTTGGCTCCCCAAAATCATATTATTTGTTTAACCAAAAGCTGTTTTAAATTACATTTGTCAGATATTTCCCATTTATAAGCCATTTTTAAATCAAAATTTCAACGAGCTCTATCTCCCAGCCACATGCCCATAAAAGTGCAAGTCAGGCAAGCTGTCTGTGCTTCAGTTTTCTCTTTGAGCGTCACATTTCCAGCATTGGCCTCTGGGGGTCTTTCTTCACTGTGAGTCTTCTTAACTCCAGTTACTTCTCTCAAGTTAGCCTAGTTCAAATGGGAGCAGCCACACTGCAAAATAATCCTTCATGTTGCTATATTCACTACTCACTGTTGTTGCACTTATCAAAGTATGGCACTAAGACTTCTGGAAGCACATCCCATGGTTCCTTGCACTGCAATGAGCAGATCTGCTGTATGAGTTCTTTCCTACCGTGGGAGAACTTGTCTGTCTTTTCTGAGTACGAGGGAGAAGAATTGTTGGAAGGCACTGGAAGACTAGTGGCATTCAAGTGAAGCTAGCCTGTGGCCTTACTGAAAAGTGATGGTGTTAGCAGCTGAGTTGTGCTAACTCAGGCTTTAACTTTTATCCCTGACGGACCAGGCAAGTCCAGTTAAAAGGCCATCACGCTCAAGTTTTTCTGTGTAGATAGAACTAAGTCTAGGGACACACTCTAGTAATAACTCAATTAACTTCACAGTGAAGACAAGCCCTAACTTTGTGATCCCTTCTATATGCCTGAAAACACATCAGTCATTTATACACACAGCTGGCTGCCTGAATACTTAGTTTGGGGCAAGTAAATGACTTCTTGCTTGTGTAAAATGTATGTAAAAACACCTTGCCTGCTGGGAGGAAAAGTGGTTCTATATATGCATGCTCTGTACTTCCTTTTTAATTTTATTTAGTTTTACCTCTCTAGGCCTGTGTTGCAGTCATGGTGATACCAGGGGTGTGGTCCATTCTCCAATAAGGGTATTCACTTCTTCCTGTTGTCAACAAGAACTTGCATTCATGAACCATTTCTGATTAATATTAACATCATGTTTTAGACTCCTGGTTTAAATTACAGCAGAGACCTTTGAATGTATCCTGACTGCATTGTCTGCATACTTAAGTATCTCCACACATTTCAGAACTATGAGCAAATCAAAAATGAGGAAAGCACCCAGCCAGGGCTCAGAAAACCAAGAAATGTCCTATGAAGGGACTGCATGAAACAGAGATGACACTAGGCAATACCACATGAAATGAAATAAACCCTGAATGAGTCCTTTTAATCAAATAAAGATTAGAGTAGTAAGACCCAAATATAGCTTTAAAAAGAACTGGGAAGAATGAGTTCCCAAATCATCATCTTTTGACAGATATTCACAAATGTAAGCTCATTTCCAATTAGTATAGGATAAAAGGGCAGGTGTACCGTTTCACCTGTAAGCAATTAAACAAGTGGCAAGTCAAAGAAAAAGAACTATTTGCCAGTAACCGGAAGACATTAGTTCACTGTCAAAGCTTGAAAGTTATTGCAAACCTCATGTGGAATAGACTTTCAAAGTTACATTTCTCTTTCTCTGGAGTAGCAAGTTTTGCCCGAGACTCAGAAAAGAGTGACGGTTTGGAAATGGCTGGATTATATTAAGGCTTTTAAAAATAAACGTAAAGTTATGCAGTGTTGTTATGGCCATGTTGGTTCTGGAATATTAGAGAGACAAGGCAGGTGAGGTAATGTCGTCTTATTGGATCAACTTCTGAAGTTATTGTGAGGCTTGTTCCAAATGGTTTAGAAGCTAGTATTTTATATTCTCTTTAAATGTGTCCAATAATTTCATACAAGTTATTTACAAAGGGCCAAATCCTCAGCAGGTGTATACTTGTGTAACTCCACTGACACTAGTTGATGTCTTTCACTGATGGCAGTGGAGCTGAGAAGCTGACACCAAATGTCATATTTTACATTAGATTTCTTCACAGACTTTTGAGGCAAGAAAGGACCATTATGTTCATCCTGTCTGACCTGATAAAGGGGCAGATCCTGAGTTTAAATTGTCATAGTTGCACTGAAGTCAATAGATTTGTGCTGATTTACAGCAGCTGAGTATTGACAGAAAAAAAAATTCCAAGCTGAGCATATAAAGATTGGTGCAAAGGGCATACCAGATATATTGTTTTAATGACTATGGTAAACTCTAGAAATTCATGAAGGATATTTCTAATAGCTATGTTTGGTTTCGTAGGGGTTGCTCATTGATGAGCTATAGGAATATCTGCACTTACTATGCAGTTCCTGAAATCTTTGTTTCTTTGACTGTAAATATACTCTCTTGCCAGTATCTCTTACATCTTAACTAATCAGTGTATTCATACTTTCTCTTCTTAAAATTAAACTGCAGATCAAAACTATTATCTGGTAGAAAATTACTTGGTCCAAAATCAATATACTTAACAACCCAGGATAATAGATAACAAAATTCTGTGACTTTCATATGATATATTATGTATTAAAGTCCAGTAATGATTTTATTTCTCTCATTTCTATGAAAAAAAATTTGTATGTGATGTTGAAATTTCCAGAGGGGTAACCGTGTTATTCTTGTACAGCAAAAAACAACGAGATTCCTATGGCACCTTATAGACTAATAGCGGCATAAGCTTTCTTGGGCTATAACCCACTTCATCTGATGAAGTGGATTATAGCCCACGAAAGCTTATGCCGAAGAAAATCTGTTAGTCTATAAGGTGCCAGAGGACTCTCGTTATTTTTTATGTGATGTTGGTTTTTCAGGATTCTTCCCTCTAATCTGCTATTGAACTAATGCTCCAGGATGGTGTTAAAGGTCATTAGATAGTTTGAGGTTCTGACCTTCAGACAAAGCATCATTAAATTACAGTCATTAAGGATCCCATGGCACTTTTTCTTTTCCCCCCAAGTAGCATTGTTAGCCTTGGAGTCCTGGACAAATTCCAGCTTGTGTAATTGCATTCTGCCTAACTAAAATTCAACTGCCTAATTTCAACTGGATGAGGTATTCTTCATATCCTACCCTGAAGTGTGGAGTGTTTGCTATTTGCTATATTTCAAACCAGAAGTGGGTACATTTCAGCATTTTTGTGAAGTACCTTGTAATTCTTCCAGATTAAAATGCTATATTATATCAATTTAAGTATTTATCAGTGTAGAAATTGGGAGAATTTGAAACCAGAACTTTACATCATTCACAGGCTTTGACTGATCTTTGAGAGGTGTTGAGCACCCACAACACCCAATTACATCAATTAGAATTTGTGGATGTTCAGAACAGCTGAAATTAGGCCACATGGTTATTTAATGTAGCCCTATTCTAAAAAGAAATCTGAGAAAGAATGCACATCTTCAGAAACAAAGGGACTAACATAATCTAACTATGGATCAATAGCAGGTCTTTCAGGGAGATTGATATTGTGGGTCACACACACAATTAGTTATGCAGTGCTGAGAATGCCATTATCCGTGCCGTAGTCTCAGCACTGCATAACTAATTCTGTGTCTGACCAACAGTATCAATCTCCCTCAAAGGCTTACTATTGATCCATAGTTAGATTATGTTAGTCCACAGTATAAAGTATGAAATTAAAATGTGTCATCCTTGCAGACTGCTGATTCATCTGAAATGAAACTTCATAATCGATCAAGGGAAGACTTTGTTTTGATTGTTAGAATCTGTTAAGGGAAGTTCGAATGGATTGTGGTCTAAATGCAGTGGTGACTGTTTCCCAAGCAACCCTATATATATAGGGTGTTGTGTATATATATTTGAAAGAGCAGCTCAATCCATACATCAAAGAATGTGCACTTCAAAGTGGCTTACTTGTGTAGATAAGGCTATGTGATACAGGAATTAGGAAAGGAATAAAGCTGGACTTTCTACTAAATCCACAGTAATATTCTGCTATGAGATATGTCAACCTGTAATTCTTTTCAAGTCATACTGTGCACTGCAAGCCTATATGTGCTTGTAATAAAATATTAAGGAAAGTTTCAAGCAGCTGAAGGAAAAGTTCAGGTATTTAGTGTTCTCCAAGTGATATTATCCATAGTGAGAGGGGAAAAAAAAAAAAAAAGCCTGTTTCTCAGATAAGTAAAAAGATGATTCAAAGGTAAAATTTCCTCAGCACCTACTCTTTCATCCAAAGCTGAAGTCAACTGAAAGACTCCCATGAACTTTTGAAGTCTGCAGAGTAGGGAAGTTGAACTGCTCCACAGTGTCTTATCTGATAGGATTTTTTTTTATTTTCAATATATTGTTTTTTATTCAAAACAGATTCTCAGACTTTTACATTAACCATATAATTTACCTGCTTTTTACCTTCATTCTGTGTTCCCTCTTTATGTAAACATAGTCTGTTTTGTATTTAATGTACAAGTTCTGACGTCAGAAAATTTAGATGGAGCCCAGTAAATCTTCTGTCTGCTAAAAGGAACTTTCCAGAAAGTATTGTTATGATGGAAGATAAACCACAAGTCTCCAAATGAGCAGATCTTCTTCCTAAGAGGTGTTAGTCTATGAGAAATATTGTGGAGTTGCTTACGCCTTCCATAGTCGATATCTTCAGAATATATTCACAGTTACTATAGGGTCCTCTCTTTATTCTTCTATTTCTGATTATCTTTTAGGAACACAAATTCTGTCTCCCTTTCCTCTGGGCTAGGATTTTAGTCTCTTGGTTAAGTACTGGAGTCCATTTTTATTATTATAATAAAGTAAACAATTAAACTTCATAGTGGTCATCATGACATGAAGCTGATGGACCTAAAGAATTCTTGAGCCAGATAACTGGATCTCTCCAAATTTTGCTTGACCCAGGGCAAAGGAGGAATATTGATTCTTTGCTTATCCTGGGGCCAACAAGGGTCCATGGCCCTAAATGTAATTTAGAGCATCCAAAATGCAATTCCAAATTTCAATGCCAGTGATTTTTGGAGTACTGGGTACTCAGTCATGCTATCTTTTCTTTGCCGCACCCCTGGCCTTCCTTTTGAACAATGCAGATCAGAGTCTGTGGCCCATTATTTTATATATCCCTTTGATTCTTATAGTGGAAAAGCTAACTGGACTCCTAAAATAGAGAATAATATGTTGCTGGATTCTTTCTGGTAAACAGTCCAGGGCACTGGGTTTTTGGGGCTACATTATTATCCACTATCCTGCCTGCTCAAAAGAATGGAACAAGCAAGGAGAGGCAGTTCTCAGCACGGGGGGAGGGGGGGGTATATCAGCAGCTTAAAACAAGTTCTAAATGAGTAGCCATGTTAGTCTAGTTCAGCAAAACAAACAAGGACTCCTGTGGCACTTCTAAAGACTAACAAATTTATATATCACATGAACTTTCATGGGAGAAAATCCCACTTCGTCAGAAGCTTGAAGATGGAGATTTTCTCCCACGAAAGCTCATGTGATATATACATTGGTTAGTCTTTAAAAGTACCACAGGACTCCTTGTTTGTTTAACTTAAAACAACAACAACAACAAAAAAAACTCTGGCCTTACTATACATCTGATTTTTAGATCATGTTCAAATATATATGTATTGAAAGTTGGATTTTATTCAGATTGAAACCCCTTAGTTAATGAGATGGCTTTCCTACTCTACTGTGGAAAAATACAGAATCTATTCTTCTCACTTCTGCAAATTGCTAAAAATTTAGCCCATAAGTATTATTTGTTCTGTTATGTTCATAACTCTCTTGAATCACAGAAGACTGAATCATAAATAAAGTTATTTTTAAAAATATTGTAATTAACTTTTGCTCTTAGCTCTCTTACTAGCCACTTGTATTCAAGGGAAAGGATGGAGTATTCAAAACTGCTTATCCTAGCAGCTCTTGCAACAATAGACTGAATGTATTTGCTATAAATAATCTCTGAAAATTGCTGGCATTGCACTGGATTACTGTAAAGATGAGAATTTCTATAATAGCTTAGATTGATGTTACTTTGGTAATACAGTAGTTACAAAAGATGAAGTTGTGTTGTGTTTTTGTGGTTTAAAACAGATTAAGAAAGACATTCAGGGAGCTGAGAATCTGGCCAAATTCCTAGAATAGCTAACAGAGTTTCTACCAGAGCTGATTGATAATGGAGTCCCTGATATTATTTGTTCTTTGGAGAATCCGTTATCTATGTATTCTAACTACATAGTTCGGACTTCCTGGCCTTCATGACAGCCATATCCTAGGGAGTGGCCAAGCACACGTATGCAGCTAAAGGTATACTAGACCTTAGACCAGTGGTTCTCAACCACTGCATCGGCAAACATTACTGTGTCACCACACAGTGGTAAGTGTCACAGAGAGCCAGGGAGATGGCTGGATTTGGCTCGGGGGTGGAGGAGGATGGAGTGGTGCATCCTATAGACTCCCAGTATGCCACCAAGTGTGTCGTGACCTGCAAACGGTTGAGAACAACTGCCTTAGACAACATGCCTCTCTCCTAGGCAGACCACTGCCTCCTCAAATCAAGCCTTGGAAGGATCCCTCTTTACCTGTTCAGTGAAACAACTAAATTATTTCATCCCTAGGAGTTCTTACTCCAAAAAATATTCCAGGATGCTATGAAGATCCTGTCCCTAAAGAGGCTAGGTGGTTCAGCAGTTAAACTAGTAGCCTGGAACTCCAAAGATTTGGCTGTGCTGCACATGTCCTATATGACCTTGGGGTTAGGCTATGCCAACACTACCTCTTATGTCAGTATAAAGTATGTTGCTCCATGGTGTGAATAAACCACTGCCCTGAGCAATATAAGTTACACCAACCTATACACGAATGTAACCAGCACTATGTCAGCAGGAGGGCTTCTTCTGCCACCATAGCTACTGCTGCTTGTTGGGGTGGAAGAATTATATCGACAGGAGAGGTCTTGTCTGTTGGCTTAGAGCAGCTACATTGGTACAGCTCTCTAGTGTAGACAGAGACTAAGTCTTATCTGTGCCTCAGTTCCCATCTGTAAATAGGGAAAGCAGTATATCCCTACCTCATAGGGTATGAATGCCATTCCTTAAGATGCTGATACTTAGCAAATACTGCACAGTTTCCAACCTTTATATGGCAAGCTTGTTAATGAAATGGTGCCATCCAAGCTCCAGCAGCACCTGTTCTCTGTGGTCAGAGACCACCAGCTTTTAGACTGGAACACGACCTTATTGACATTGATGATTGGTGTTCTGTCCTTCAACAGGACATTCGTTTATATGTCGGTATTGTTATCTCCCTCTTTGGCTTTTAACGGTGCTGATCACCTGGGACTGATAACATGCATACAAGAGTATGGGGTTGTGGGGAGCAACACTCATTTGGATCTACTGCTCATTCTTATTAGATGATAGGTAGCCATGATGGGCACTCAGATCATGAGAAATCCTACACATCTCAAGGCTCTTTCCACCTATTTAACACCTATATGAGACTGGAGAGAGAGAATGAGCATATTAAACTCTTATATACTGATCATGTGATCTGGCACAGCATCATGTACCACCACCTATAGGCAGCTGGCACAAAACCACATATCTTTTCCTCTTTCTGAGTCTTTCAGGCAAATGCTGAACCTGGTGGTAAGTGGAGGGACTCAACATTTTAAAATGTCAGCCTGACATTCGACAATCCGAGTCCTTCTAAACAATAGCTTAATTGCTTAAAATCTAAGCAAATGAGCTGAATACCTCAGAATACCAGGAATGCATGTGTGTATGGGCAGGATATTATCAATAGCAAGAAAGATGAAACTACCTTTCACTCTTTGAGCCTGCACAATTCAGGCAGGGTATAGAAAATGTAAATTTTAAGTACAACTAAGAGGATTTGAAGAAATAAACCCACAACTAATATTTAGTGCTGAATATCTGAGCTGTAGATGGTGATTGGGGGCTCACTACATCATCCTCTCCAAAGAAGAGGCAATGCTATTATGAAAGTTTGTGCTGAGTCAATTAAAGAGGAAACCAAATTGTATCTGTATTCAAGATTCAGATGATGCTACACTATAGCTGAAAGAACACTATTGGACTTAAAGAATGACTGATCTGTATTCAAGATTCAGATGATGCTACACTATAGCTGAAAGAACACTATTGGACTTAAAGAATGACTGCAACCAATGAGAGTCATGTGTCTAACAGAGAACGGGAGAATATTAAGGGTTGATCTTTTACTCAATATGCACCAATGGAGAAGTATTGGATAGGCTATGAAGAATGTCTACCAAATGTATAATCATCACGCACACTGCCTGATGCTCAAAAAAATAATTTAAGCATTTAATATTATCAAAGGTGTTTCAAGAATAAATCACTGAACTGTCATCAAGTCTCTGAATTCTCTTGCCAAAATGGTAATGATAGAATGTGAATACTAGACAAAATTGTGTCCTCCTTAAAGGGCTCCTATTTTCCTATGTATCAATGATACCCTTGATGTCATCAAAAATTCAGCTCTGCTTTGCAATTTAGATCTTATAAGTGGATAGTGGTAGTCATAAGAAATATCTCTTGAGAAAAGAAAGTATTTGAGCTGGAAAGGATTGCTGCAGTTCACTGTAATGTCTTTCAGACTTCTTAATACCCCCAGCTCATTTTTTTTTTTAAAGAATTGTGAACCTAATATTGGAGACCCCTTTATAAAGCCAATCCATTCTTTTCCTTGATCAATGTTTGGCCAAACAAAGAGCAGAAAAAATTCATAAAATTATTTGCACAGGTGCCTAAGATCATCACTGTTCAAGAAAATGCTTAAGCACATGCTGAACTTTTAAAGTAAAAGTGTTTGTGTTCTCCTCAATAAACATACTTTCCTTAGTTTGAATGGAGACCCAACCAGTTCTCACTCTGTAAGCAATGTCACCTTGATTCATGACTTTAAGTGAATACAGCAAAAGAACTATTTATTGCAAATAAGTGCCAAGAGGAAAAGCCATTGAAGGGGCAACTAGTTTTAATTACAAAACAAACTAATACACATAGTGCTTTTCAAAACACAGAGTGAAATACAGTCTCTGCCCCAAATACATCCAACACACAGACCAGTGTGCCATTCAGAAAAGAGGAAACTCCCTAATATTGAGAAACTTAAATTGCTCTGTTCATGCTGTGAACAGTTAATATTTCAATGAAGTGAAAGAAAATTCTAGTTCAAGTTCAGTGTCAGAAAAACAAATGGCAAATGTATTCTGTAAAGATTGAGGCTAAGATCAAATATCACTCCATTTGGATGCTTGCTGTAGGTATCTTTTGACCAAGACAATAAAATAATATTAAGGAAGGAAGCAAATGTGCCAAGCATGGAATTGAATATTTTTTACTACTTCTAATGTATGGGAGCATGGGAAAGAAATTTAGGTTTTATTGAGGTTTTTAATTATTTAATTTTAAATATCAGTAACTTTATGCTTGGACTGTCCATGCAGGACATTTTTTGGACAAAGTTAACTTCAGAAATTTTCACTATCATTTTTAAGCCCTGATAATTTTGGGGTGTTGAATAGAAATTAAGCTCCAAGGAACAGTTGATTTTCATGTTCACAGTATGCCTGATATTTTCAAAATATACTTGATGTTATGGTGGGCCTAGGAGTTTCTGGAGTTCTTTCTTTAACAGTTAAGAATGATTGATACATTTTTTAACTATTTGTATTGCCTGAATCTTAAAAAACATCTTCATTCAACATTCCTATTTGAAAATAGTCTTAATTTTGATTCCCAGAAAAGACTCCTGGGGAGTGTTTGGCTGTTTTCTTATGCTGCCTCTGTGCGTATGCATGTGCACAGGTCATTTTCCACATTGCTGGAAATCTTGTTGTTTGTGATTTTGGTGTTGTATAATTCTTCTTTTCTTTGGCTTCTGTTTGAACAGTCCAAACCAACAAGAGCTACACAGCACTTGATAAGAATTTTCCTTACCAATAAGTATATACTACATGCACACTATAAAAATGATACATTTCTGCTACAGAGTAGAAATGTTATTTATTCTGAGAAGCTTTCTATGTTCTAATAAAACCTTAAGAAGTCTACGGAATATTGGTTAATAAACTGATGTGATGTGAAATCTTTGACAAAGAATAAGTTGGGGCATTTCAGTCATTTAGATAAGGCTAAATATAAAATTATACTACCATCTGCTCATCTACAACTTTTTTATCCCTTTTATTTGCTGCTTATGTATTTAAAAAAAAAAAACCTGGGCTTCTGGGCTTGCCTTGGTTGGTTGGTTGGTTCCAAAAGTACTATCCACAACAAAGGTACCATTCACTGTAATGGCTACATTGAAAGAAAACTCTGAGGCAGTACAGAGTTTGAGAGACAGCCATTTTATTATACCTATTACTACACATATTAGCTAGAATGCAGAAGAGCCAAAGATTCTATGAAGTTCACTAGGGAATTCTCATTGCTATTGATTTTACATAGAAGGCATTTTGATACTACAGTGATGGGAAGCAATATAAAACCCTTAGATACACATACGATGTTTAGAACTTACTGCTGTGTTCTGTGTGACACCTTTGTTTGTGCTTGACGCCGTTTGAAAGCTTTTGTTTAAATGCTTCTTGATGGAAGTAGGGTTGATTGTGCATTGCTGTAAGACACATGAGAAGCAGGTAACGGGACATGTAGGCAGGTCATGAGCATCAAACTTGTGGGCAGTAACAGTAGCAAACATAGTGCCTCTTCATTACTTAACTGAGCTGGCTATTGGCTTTTCATCCAGATGCAGTCAGCATATTGAAAGGCATTTCTCTAATCTGATGGCAGAGGAGCACATCCTGTATTTCAGAAAGAAATAGCCTTGTCATGGTGTCCTTGAACATAATTCATAGCAAATACAGAAGGTACTAAATAATTCTTGGTGAATTGGACAATTGCAAACGTTACCTCCTGAAAAATCTGTTGCTGTGCAGTGGGTGCAGGAAAAAAGGACAAAAATAAGTTTTTCTCTTATAAACACTTTCTTCAAAGATACTGAATAAGCAAGTTGTATAACTGCAAAAAGTTAGAGTGCAAGACAGTGTGGTGGCTCAGCTTTCAGTGAGCCCCCATAGATTCAACAGCACTTCAGAGACTACAGTTTGATCCAAGGCATCGTTGTCTAGGTTGGGATTTGTAATTTAAATCAGTTAGCACTAGCCCTTTGTAAGGAACAATTAAACAGGTAAACATCTGCACGCAAGGGAACCAGTTCCAAGCACCATCATGCTTTTCCTGCAAGAACCTCTGGGCTACTCTGGACCAAGTTTGACAGTTGACTGATCTTTGGCTCCTTGTGATAGATATGCCGATGGGATGATTGATGGGGTGGATTCTGAGTTATGACAGTGAATTCTTTCTTAGGTTTCTGACTGATGAGTCTTGCCCACATGCTCAGAGTTTAATTGATTGCCATATTGGAGCTGGGAAGGAATTTTCCCCAGGGCATATTGGCAAAGGATCTGGGAGTTTTTCGCCTTCCTCTATAGCGTAGGGCATGACTCAATTGCTGGTAGATTCTCTATGCCTTAAAGTCTTTAATCGATGATTTGAGGACTTTAATAACTTAGTCAAAAGTTAGAGGTCTATTGCAGGAGTGGGTGGGTGAGGGTCTATGACCTGCATTGTGCAGGTCAGACTATATGATCATATTGGTCCTTTCTGACCTTAGAGTCTATGGCTATGTCTACACTCAGAGAGTTAAGTAGACTTTATTAAGTTGACTTTATTAAGTCAACCTTATTAAGTCGACTTAGAGAGTCCCCAGACTAAGGGAGCAGCAGCTCCCGGGGACAAGGGGAGCCACGGCTCCCAGCTTCCCCCACTGAGAGCCAGCTGCGTGCAGCTGGCTCTCCCTGGGACAAGCCGCTCACGACTTCCCGGGAAGAAGGGAGCCACCGGGGCTCCCCAGCCAGGGCTCCAGCGGGGAGGGAATCCCCTCACTGGGGCTCCGGCGGCAAGGGATTCCCCCGCCACCCTGGCTGGGGCTCCAGCACTGACGGAGTCCCCACTGCCCTCACCGCTGGAGCCCCGGCTGAGGCAGTGGAGATTCCCTCGCCCCGCCCCAGCCAGGGCGGTGGGGGAGTCCCTTGCCACCAGAGCCCCAGTGGGGTATTCCCTCCCGCTGGAGCCCCAGCTGGGGAGCCCTTCTCCCTGGACCGCGGCTTCCCGGCAAAAAAGGAGCCACGGCTCCTCTTACCGGGAAGCCACGGGTCCTGGGGAGAAGGGAGCCATGCGGGGCTCCCTTGTCCCCCCCCGCCCTAGGTTAATTTATGGAATAAATCAACTTAGGGCATCCACACTGGCTTAAGTTGACTTAAGAAGTCAACTTAAGCCTTAAATCGACCTAAAATGAGGTGTTATTAAGTCGACTTAAACTTTCCTTACGTCAACTTAAGGGAACAGCTTAAGTCAACTTAATAAAAGCCCAGTGTGGACAGGGAGTAAGTTAGGTTGATTTAAGCCTCCTTAAGTTGACCTAACTTGTAAGTGTAGATGCACACTGAGTCTACTTGGCAAGTGTGCTGCTACTTCAATTATGGGCTGTGAGACTAGGAGTGTTAAATAATTAACATAAGAAAGGATCTGCAGCCTGCAGCTGTGGAGCCACATACAACGCTTTGGCTGGCCCCTTGTGGCTCTGGGCTCCCCCACCACTGGGGGACCCTGCAGGCAGCCCACGCCTGGCTCCAAACTCCCTCCCCACAACGGGAGGACCCTGCAGGGGACCTGCTCCTGGTTCCAGGCTCCTGTCCACCACTAGGGGACCCTGCAACAGGTGCCCTGGGCCAGCTCCTAGCTCCTTGCTCCCCAGGAAGCTACACGCACTGTGGCTCTCAAAACACTTGGTTACTGAAGGAATTTTTTTAATTGGCTCTTCTTATTTTTTGGGTCGCCAACCCTTGATAGGGTCAGGAGTTCAACTGGTAGGTGAGGTAAATAGAGTCTGGAAGATCTGAGCAAGGTCAGAAACATCAGATTTTTGTGAGCACTGAATACGGTACTTGTCTGTGCTACATTATCAGAGTACTGTAGTTCATCGCAAGCTTAGCAGCTAGAAAAAGGACCATGAAATTGGCCAAGTCTTGCTTATTTTAAAATGCAGATTAATAACTAATTGTTGAAGCAATGACAGTTTTCTAATCCTGTAATAGACCTGCCTAAAGCTAATAAGACTCCGGGGCCAGAGTACCTGCTCTTTTCAACTTCCTGCAGTAGTTCTCTATTTAACTACCTGTGATGCTTAGGCAACAGGGAGAGAAATATCTAAACTTGTTAACAAAGTGACTAGCTTACACGTATTGCATTAATTATGTATTGAAAAGAGCATCTGGGGGAGCTATGCAGCAGCTTTCAGGTTTAACTGTAATCCTCTCTCGTACCTACTACTGCATTGCTGCCCCTGAGCCATTTCTGAAACTCTCCTAGAATTCATACATATAAATACTTAATTTAGCATGTTTCAGCAGTACTGGTGTCCTCACAATATTGTCTGAGGCTGGAGGAAGGATTCTACTATACTACAAAGCAAGACCATATGCAATCTTTTTACATCTATAGTTACCTTGGAATTGGGCAGCCAGCCCAGATTCAGACAACTGGGAATTCATGTGTTGTCCAGACTCGAGATATCCCAGTACATGGTCTACAGCTCTTGACTGGGGTCTGCATGGGCTTTCAAACAAAAGAGGAGCGTGTAGAAGAGAAGAAACAAAACTTAAATTCTTCTAGTTATTGTCTACGTTCTTTTACGATTATGATAGAAGTGTTATCAGTTGACAGCAGGGGACAAGAACTCAGGAGATCATAGTTCTAGGCCAGTCTTTCTCAGAGAATCTCTATCTCATTTTCCCTTTTGGTAAAATAGACCTTGGAATAGCCACTGTTATGAAACATTTTAGGATCATCAGAGGAAAGACTCTCTGCCCAAAGACTTGGGTTGGGATTATTTAGCCTGACCTTTACGGCAGAATGTAGTTCACTGAGCAGGCATAACTCACTTTTCAGGACCAGGCCTATTAGGCCCTACACCTTGTCATTTATTGCTATATATTTACAGAGATCAAGACTTAATAGAAGGCTCCCCCATCCCCCTTTGTGTAGTTTCTTTTTTTATTCATCAGCTATGTGGTAGAAGATGCTCTGAAAGTCCCTCCCTCTGCTTAAACCAATCAAAATGCACCTATCATTATTTTGCCCTTAATACACACATATGGACCATTGCATTAAATAAAACACTATGCAAACTCCCACTAAAAGCATTTACTACAAGCATATCTGCAAAACATACACTGGATGTGAAATTAGGCATGCACTATAGGATGGACCTAAGTGCTTTCGTGACTGCTATTAAATGAACAGTCATGCTTGTGAGGATTTGCATAAACCAAACCATGCATGCTAGGAAAATAAAAGCCTATATTTATGTCTCACCCCAACACCCCATTTACATGCTTTTCATTTAAATTAATAATGGAGAACTGGCATGCAAAAATATAAGAAAAAGAAATGAAAATAATGTATTACAACAAAGAAACTTCTATTTTTTAAAGGTATTCACATGTTAATAGAGTAAAGTTTACTCCTCTGGGATGTTCCTGCTTTATCTGGGAGTTAAATGGAGTGTACAGGTTCCTGAAAGACAGAAAATCCTTAAGTATTCCTTAAAAGGAAGCTTTCTGAACTTAAAATAAGGATAATCCAATGCAGCTTTCCCCCAAAACATTTGCTATTGTTATCCAAAACTAATGACATGGATTAATCCTCCTGATGTGCTTCTTACAGTTGTATGCCTGCGACTTGATTCCAAAAATCTTTCTCTGTAATTCATGTATTGTTTACACTCCATGAGGAACAGTAGGCTGTTCAATGTTGTGGTCTGCTTTGCAATAAATTGTATTCAGCTGCAGTTGAACAACTCCCTTAATTTCTGCGTGTAGATGGTCTCTTTTAAACCTCCCATTTGCACACTTCAGCTGAGTCGACCTCTCAAAGAGAATAAATGCTCTTCAAAGAAAAAGTCTGTATCTAAACCCTGTGAACAGAATTTGAAACAGAATTAGAGTGGACACAAGCAGTAAATTATGGCAGCCCTAGAGCATTTGTAACTTGCAGAGGGCTGATTTATGTGTGTTTGTATAATTGTGTATTCTTCTATTCATTGTAGAGTTAGAGGTGACAAGTTATGTTTCCTGTACATACTTCACAATGTGAAAATAATATTGCAGAATCTAAGATAATTACCATTATCACTTCTTTTGAGATGTAATCTCCCCAAAGAGTGAGGGGATAGTTTATGAAAAAACAGTACAATATAATTTCCATGAAAGCAATAGTTAGTGAAACATGAATGTTATACAGTCTAACTTTGGAAGTAAAGATCTTTCACAAAACAACATACCTATATGTATCCTTTTCTAATTTACATTTTTCCACTTTCTTCCAAGTGGCCATGATTCACACTCTAGACCAGATCTTCAGCTGATATAAATCAGGTACAGGGACCCGACTCATATCAATTGAGCATCTGTCTCTAAGCAAAAAGGAAGCTCCTCTTCCCTTCACGTCATTTGCGTACAACAAGCAAAATCGGTTATTCTGGCTATCTGTCTAGAGAGAAGCTTTAATGTAATATTTGGCTGAAAGAAAACAACTGACATCCAGACTTGGGATCGAAGGTCTCAGGCCTTTTATTACATTTTGAATAACTTTATTTCATTAATGAGGTTTTGATGAAAAGACTGTAGGGTCACTGAGCCTGAGGGAATAGTAGGGATAGTTCATGTATCTTGTAGGTCCTGACTCAAGCTCAATAGTTCTTAGATAAATAGTCCCATTTAACTCACTGACACTATTTGCTTAAGCAACAATCAGATTTACTCCAGATTGCTGAATCTGACCCAAAGACAGCACTTGCTTTTTGGACCAAATTCCATTTTGTTTGGAGTTGTTCTGGTGAAGTCATAGAGTTATTCTTGTTATACTCTGGTGCAGCAGGGGGCGGAATTTAGCCCAGTGTCTTTTTAAAGCTTGACTTTTGTTGTATTTGGGCGGGAAGTGCATCATACACTCTGTAGAAAATCCTTAGATGGATGTATATATCAGCAGTGTGCTGATTTCTCAACATTGCTGGTGGCCACTCTCTCCTTCTGTGCAGGTATATTGTTGGGTTGTGGATGTGTGTAAGTTTGGGATCATACTGCTTTGTTGAATTCACCCTCCATAGGTCCTGACATGGCTCTCTGAATGATTTCTTCTCAGCTCACCTCTTATATCCACTGAAACCCTGTTCCCCTCCAGCGGTCCATGAGGCTTTACTTTATCACAAGGAGTTCAGATGATTTACCTGATGCTCAGCTGGAAGTTGAACCACTGGACTGTCTTGATTCTTATTAATTTATTATTCAACAACACACTAAGGGCCTGATCTAATTCCATTCAAGGCAATTGAAAGACTCCCACTGATTTGGATAGGATCTAGATCAGACCCAGCATCCATGTCAGGTAAATTTATTACCAGGCATCTTTCATTAGAATGAAAGCAGACTATTTTTCTGTCATTCTCCATGACTTTTGAGAAGGAAAAATTCCATCTTGAATACAGATTGCATTTATGAGATTTATTCAACTATCCATTTCCTAAATGCAACTTTTTCACACACATACTTTGCTATAACAGAGTTTAAAAGGTTTAGTCATCTTAAAAGGCCAATTTAATGCTAAATAAATAAAAATCTTCATATACTCAGACAACATTTTAAATTGTCGTCTACATCATTAAGGTCTTTATAAATTGCTAAATTGCTTTTTTTTCCCCCCTCCTGGAACTCTGCTTTTTAATGTTAACAGCTAATTGCAGCAGTGTCCAAGCATTCACGTGGCACACACATGCTTATCAGATGTGACAGATGGATATGTCTGGACCCCTTATTCATCATTTACTACTGGTAGGCTATGTTATCACGGTTCAAATAAACCGGAACTCTGCCTTCAGCCCAACAGCTCACAAAGAAAGGAGAATAAACAGGCCCATATAATTGTAGAGAGTGACTAATATCCGAAAACAACAGAGGCTGGGAAGCTTTTGGGAACAAACAGGGAGTTTGGCTTCATTATAAAAGGACTATTCATTAATAAGAGGGGACCCAGGGATGGATTCTGTGCTGTGTCTCAGGAAGGTGGAGCACAAGAAAGCAAAACTGAAGGGGAATTGAAACAAGTGTCTCTTTAAGCCCCCTTTTGTACTACCCAGATTCTGGACTGCTGCATCTGGCATGGCTGCTGATGTAAATTTAAGAAGCCAGCATCTACTTCAATTTATGGTAGGCTCCATAGGGCTGCCAGTAGGCTGCTCCACAGTCCAAAAATCTCCATAATGGGGCAGGCTATGGACATACCATTTTACCCCTTTGCTGTGCCTTCCCTGGCACATCCTCTATGCTGTGGCTTGTGAAGGGGATAGTATAGGTTTCATTATGATTAGCCTAAGTTGCTCCTATGACACAGATCTCCTTCAGCCCTATGTGGTGCCTTTAGCACCCCTACGTGCTACCAGAATAGTGAGCAGGGCCAGAATCAGCCCATAAGTGTTCATTTGATTTGATTTGGTTTGGTTTTTTGGAAGTACACCAAAAGGCACAGTAATTATAATCAACAAAACCAAACATGGACTGCTAAAGTCTGGTGACAAGTTCCAGAGGGGTAGCCGTGTTAGTCTAGTTCAGTACAACAAACAAGGAGTCCGGATTTGTCCTACCGTAGAAGAATCTCATTATCAGCCTTTAACTTTTTGGAATGAAGTTGCTTACCTATATTAATGTGATTTTTTGCAGCCTGGGTCCTAGAGGAGATAAGTTTTTAAAATAATTTTCTTTTGTTTTCTCACTCTCTCAAATAAAGAGTATCTTTGTGCAATGCAACTAGAGGTTGGTGGGTTGGGGCAAGCTTTTGTTTCTGGTATGTCTAAAGAATGAGGGAATTTCTTCATCTGTGGGAGGAAAGGAAACATGGTTTCACTGGTCTGTTGTATCAGAAGAAGAGGTTCAGGTAAGACTATATTCTTGTCCAAAAAGTTCCAAGTAACAAGCGAGTCTTCTGAATTTAGAGGAGCCAGATTATGGTAAACAACTGTTATACTAGTTATTTGTGGAAATGTTAATCTTCTGGAAGAACAGACTACCACCACACATCATATACACAATTTCTATAAAATATGTTAAAATATTAAACCATATCCTGAAGTTTTTACTAAGTTTCTGCTCAGGAAAATTCCCTTTGATTTCAGTGGTAGTTTGCATGAGATGGGATGGGTAATAATGAATAAAGATTTCAGGATATGGCCAACAGAGAGGAAGGAGATGGCTCAAAATAAAATAAAGCTATGTTGTCAGCTCAGAATGAGGGATAGAAATGAGTTTCCTCTTTCTCTTGGGCTCTAGAAAACAATTATACAGCATTGCTGGGTGCCCTGCTTTGATCTTCATTCTTTTCTGGAGATAGGTACAGATTACATCCATTTTACTGAGCAATCCTCTCTATCGATATTATGGATTCATGTCTCATTTCTTCACCTACATGCCTCAAGCACATTCTTTTCTTGACATATTCACACTATAGATTAGGCTCCTGAGACGTTGGTTACCCTTCCCTTCTTTGATTTTGTGTGCAGAGGACAGAAACTTATGGAGTCTCCTCATGATGTACAGTTTCTCTTCCTTTGTTCTGAAACAAAGCAACAAACAAGAACTCATATTGAGGTATTGACCCAAGATTCACTAGTGATTTATGGCACAGGTCTTCCTTGGTGAAATTTCATATCCTGAGGGACAAGTTTATTCTCTTCATTGTTCATTAAAAACAAATTTAGTTTGTGCCTTTTCTCTATGTAATAATTTGATACTTTCCAGGATTGCTTGCTGGTTAACTTTCCAATTTTTTTTTAAATGACTGATGTACATACAGCATCATAAGATATAAAATAAAATTTACATTTTAAAAGAGTAGGAGAATAATTATTAATGATCTAAAGGAGTGAAACTAAAATATCAATTCCAAAGGGGTAGCTGTGTCAGTCTAATTCAGCAAAACAAACAAGGAGTCTTGTGGCACTTTTAAAAGACTAACAAATTTATTTACCACATGAGCTTTTTTGGGAGAAAATCCCACTTTGTCAGATGCTTGAAGATGAAGAATTTACCTAATGGGAGGAAAATAAATGCAGAGAAGTGTAAGTCATAGGTTCAGGTCAGGCTGTTTCAGCAAACCAAAGCAGCTGTTTAGATTCAAACAGTGTGGACAGCATATTAGAAGGAGGGGAGGTAGAGAGAAGGCAAAACTCCCCTATTGTAATTACATTAATTACATTACAATAGGTGAGTTTGCCTTCTCTCTACCTCCCCTTCTTCTAATATGCTGTCCACACTGTTTGAATCTAAACAGCTGCTTGGATTTGTTGAAATGGCCTGACCTGATCCTATGACTTATATAAGGGGAGGAAAATAAATGCAGGGAAGTGTAAGTTCTCCATCTTCAAGCGTCTGACAAAGTGGGACTTTCACCTATGAAAGCTCATGTGATAAATCTGTTAGTCTTTAAAAGTGCTAGAAGACATCTCACTGATTAGACTGTTCGGTACCACTAGCTATTGTAGTGAACCCTCACACAGTGAAAATACTTCATAATCACTCCTCTCTAGAATGATGTTACTGAGAGATACCATTCTCTTACTTGTTTCTGTCATTTTAAAACAAGATCTACAATGCATGGAGTCAACTGATTAAGCACGGCACTCTTTTCAATCAACCCTCATCATTTTACAACTGGAGTTTATATTGTCCATTTGAGTGTAGTGACACAGTGGGTGAGAAAATAGAGAATTAATCTTCCATCACATTCCCTTCTGTAGAGAAACTTTCTAATTAAACAGAAGAAAATTACTTCAAAACTGAGGAGGGGAAAAAACCTCTCCATTCACTGTCTTTCATGGCACTGTCATGGCAAAGTTAATTGCGAAAAATAATTTATTCATAAAAGGCTTTCAATTGTATCTCATGTGTTCAGTGTCTTCAGTACTGAAGAATAAAACATATTTCCTGTAATAAGTAAGTGTGATAGGAAAACAAAACATGTCCTACATGCATTACTTTGCTTCTGATTCCTATTTTCTATCCTAAGGTACTTTTTCTTCAAATCTATCTCTGTTTCCAGAAAATCTCGTAATTGCTTTTCTTAAAGGATCTTCCTTCCTAACTATGGTAGTTGTGCTTATTGAGATTTTTTCCATTTAATATTCTGGCCTGTTAGCTGCTAGGAACATAGATAAGACTATGCAGAATGAAAATCCCTTGTTTAAAATATTTTGTTTAAAAATGGCAATTCTAAGCATATTATTCTATTTAGAAAACAAAATCCAAATCCAAGGCATCTTGGGTAATGATATGGAAATTATCATATATGCATGCAAGCAAGGGCACAGATGACTATTAATCAATGACTGATATAATCATTACTTTGGGTTTTGCAACTGAAGGAGTGGGATTGCAGATATAAAAATTGAATATTCAAAGACAATATTTTATAGTGTCTGAAATAAAGAATGTTTTCTACAACTTTTGTTAAAATCCTTGTGTTAATCTTTTGGGGTTTAAATAAGGTCAATATGTTGGTTTCATGCTTTTCATATTAGCTCTGGCTTTCATTTTGGCAGGTCTTCCCTTTCTCTGTTTGTGCAGCATGACATTGTAGTGCCAAGTTTGTAATGTCAACTCTTTGGAGCTCTTTTTAATGCTTTTATCTACAGAAAGCTGCCTACTGCTTAAATGTAGAGACAGCTCAGGGAAAAATAGTCTCTGAAATTTTGGGGAACCAAGCATCATCACTGTGTTTTCTTCGCTTATCTTATGCTTACTTGTGCTTCCCTTGTTAGCTGGGTTGTGTAATGGTACAAAAAAGCTGATGCTTGCTATTAGGTTCATAAGATGTATATTTCTCCAACAAAACACTGTATACACAATAAGAAGTCATTCATAGAAAATCCATGTCAGATGGTGAGATGGTGGTACCTATTTCTGTATCTCAAAAATATTGCTGAATGGGGATGCACTGGGTAGGCGCTGTAGCCTTTTGCATCTGGAGATGGTTTCGTATATCTATATCTGTGCACATAACACATCCAAACTGTAATTTACCCTAACTGGCAGAGTTCCTACTCAAGAGACTAAGGTCTTCAATTGTAGGGTTGTTGCAGAGCATGTTGCCTGGAATAACAGTGCTGCAGATTAGGAATATGAGGCATTGTGTGCAGGTGTGGCTGCAAAGCATCAGAGATCCTAATCCTCCACAATTTAAATTCAAGGGAACAGTCTTGGTCCTAAAAATTGAGTCAGTCCACAGTGGCTATTCATTCATTTTTTAGTCAATCATAAAATACTTTTAAAAATACATTGTGAACTACAATGGTTTGTTCTGATGGCAGAAGAGGTTATCTTAAATTCCACCTAGATGCCCACTCTGCTTGGTTATGCTTGTTAGATTTCTTATTTCAAGTTAGGGGAGAGGCCTTTTTCTAAGACAATTGTATTCATAATCCATAAGAATATAGCATAACAATGCTTTTACTGTTTCGTAGCCAATACATGCCATTCATTCTGTTTTGTAAATGCTGGTTTCACAAGGAGACTGGTAGTCGACACAGAAATAAAGGATAGTTTATCAGTAGATGTTCAAGACAGTCAGGTTTTCTTGTCTTGATTCATTTTGTGTAATGAACTTTAAGAAAAACCATTCAGTTTTGGAATATAAAAAAATGAGCCTCCGTTATATGTTATCTAAGTTAATGGATTCCTTTTATGAAAGGCAGAAAATAGTGGTGTTACTAAATATAATTAATGTATCTAGAGTTTGGAGAGCATAATGCTAAATGTCCATGGTACATTCTCCTTCCCCTTGGACAGTATCTCATGATCAATTTTGCTACTCTGCCCTGACCTAATTATTGCTGTTGCTAATGAAAGGAAATAGAGAAAAGCATGTCTTAGTAGGTTAATAAGCCATCCTGGAAATAATATTAGCATAATCAATCCTTAATTATTATAGTTTTCATAATATTATATCACCTGAAAAGGTGTTTTTTTTGGAAGGGAGGGGAAGAAATAAATTATCTTTATCAAACAATTAGCTTTTGCATACTTCCTCAGTTGATTTTTATAGAGACGCACCTATCACAACTTCTGTTCAAGCAGACATATTTTTAAAAATGTTTAAAAATTACTGTTATTATAGTTAGCAGAGCATCGCTCCAATAATGGAATAATTGGCATTTTTCATTTTAGGTTTCAAGTCATGATATGCTTTTGATTTTAGCAGAGGGTTGGACTAGAAGACCTCATGAGGTCCCTTCTTGCCCTAATATTCTATGATTCGCAAACTATTGTCCCCTTGGCATCTGGTTTTGGTCCATAGTTATGTGTCCTTACTGCTCAATACCATGGCATATCCAAATCATATTTGACTTTTAAAGTATGTTCAGTATATTTTTTAAGAAACTGCAGATATGGGTATCTTCAACCACCAGAATGACTTTTTGTTGCAGGGGGAAGGGGAGAGAGCTTCATCCTAAATGAACTGAATCACAGTCTGCTCTTTTAATTTAACTACACTTCTACAATGGTAATGCAGCCACATATCTTTGGGTGCAGGGGAATGTGCACAGTCTTAATAAGTAGGAAAATACAGTGCATAAAAAGCTGTGAACACAGATCCATGGCCATGATGCAACTGGTTTGCAGCAGTCTGCCTGTACAAATCTTCTATAAACCTGGCAGACATGGGCAGTAGAGGAGTCTGCCTGCATAGGGGAGACTTCAAAGGGTATAGAGTCATGACCGTTGCTGTTCCACCCCCTTCCTTCTGATCTCAATGAAGTAAACAGTACTCAAAAAGGAAACAATGAGTATAAATTGGAATTACCCCATTCAGGCTGCTCAGTGTTATGCCAGGGCTCAGACTGACAGCTGGCAACCCTAATGGGGGGGGGGGATAAAAGAAGGCTTAAAGTCTCCTTTGACCTGTACCTCCCACCAACCCCCCAGTGTTACCAAATACTGGTTAGCTAGACCAGAGAATATGGGCCATCCAATTCCCTTTTACAAGTTAATCTGAATGACCTCACAGGTTATAAAACTGAATGAACTCATAATGGTCATTTATTACTAAGGAATTAAATGAAGTGTGACATATTGCCTTGTGAATCAAAGAGATATAGTCTTGCATTGAGGTTGAAACAGAAATGGGAAGAAGACCTGTTGAAAGTCTCAGAGTAAGAGTAAAAGAGATAAAAACAAAGGAGCAGTCCTGGTAGGTATTTATTATAGACTAACCAGAAAGATGATGTGGATGAGGCTTTTTTTAAAACAACTAACAAAATCTTCCAAGCCATAGAACTTGGTGATGATAGGGAATTCCAACTTTCCAGACAGCTGTTGGGAAAATAATAGAGCAGGACACAGATTATCCAGCAAGCTCTTGGAATGCATTGGAGACAAACTTCTATTATAGAAGGTGGAGAACACAAGTAGGGGAGAGAAGCTATTCTAGATTGATTCTGACAAATAGGGAGGAACTGGCTAAGGATTTGAAGATGGAAGGCACCTAGGATGAAAGTGATCATGAAATGAATAGAGTTCATGATTGTAAGGAATGGTAGGAGGGAAAACTGCAGAATAAAGACAGTACACTTCAAGGAGGCTGACTTTAGCAAATTCAGAATTGGAAGGTAATATCCCATGGGAAGCAAGAGGAAAAAAGAGTTCAGGATAGTTGGCAATTTATTAAAGAGAAATTATTAAAAATACAAAAGAAAACTAACCCAATGCGTATGAAATATAGGATGTATGGTAAGAGAGACTTGACCAGGAGATTTTCAACACAACCTGAAACTCAAGAGAGTCTTATAAAAAGTAGAAACAAAGTCAAATTGTGGAGGATGAAAACAGCACAAACATGTAGGACAGAATTAAAAAGGCTAAGGCATAAAATGAGATTAATGTAGCTAGGGACATGAAGAATAACAAGAAAACATTTTCAAATATATTAGAAACAAAAGGAAAACCAAGGATAGGGTAGGACCATTCCTCACTGAAGAGAGAAAGAGAATAGGAGAAAATGCATCAATAGCCAAAGATTTGTTAAATGCCTTTTTTGTTTTAGTTTTCACCAAAAATGTTACCAGTGATGTCCCCATAGTGATCATTGTAAATGGGGTAGGATGTGAAGCTAAAATAGGAAAGGAGCAAGTTAAGAATTATTTAGACAAGTTGGATGTCTTCAGGTCGACAGGGCCTGATGAAATACAATCTAAAATATTTAAGGAACTGGCTGAAGAGATCTTGGAGCCATTAGCAATTAACTTTGAAAACTCGTGGAGGATGGGAGAGATCCCAGAGGACTGGGAAAGGGCAAATAACATACATATCTATAAAAAGGAGACTAAGAACAACTGAGGGAGTTATAAACTAAGTCAGGTTCAATTTGGTATCCAGAAAGATAATGGGGCAAATAATCCATCTGTAAGCAGCTAGAAAAATATATAAGACGATAAGTAACTGTCAATGTGGATTTGTCAAAAACAAATCATATCAAACCAACCAAATATTCTTCTTTGACAGGATAACAAGATTTGTGGAGGGGGGAGAGGGAGAATCATTAGATGTGAGATATCAGAACTTTAATAAGGCTTTTAATATTGTCTCACTTGACCTTCTCATAAACAAACCAGAGAAACACAGCTTATACAAACCTACTATAAGGTGGCTGCACAACCAGTTGAAAAAGTACTCAGAGAGTAAATTGGCAATGGTTCACAAGCTAGAAGGGCATATTGAGTGGGATCCCAAAGGGATTTGTCCTGCGCCTGATATTCTTCAATATCATCGTAAACGATATGGATAACAACAGAGTGTATGCTTTTGAAGTTCGCAGACAATACCAACCTGGGAGGGATTGCAAGCATTTTGGAGTATAGGATTATAATTCAAAATCATCTTGATAAACTGGTGAAATGATCTGAAATAAATAGGAAGAACTTCAGTAAGAACTAATGCAGGTACTATACTTGGGAAGTAATAAGCAATTGCACAAATACAAAATGGGAAATGACAGCTGGGGAAGGAGAACTGCAGAAAAGAATCTGGGAGTTATAGTGGAACATAAACTAAATGAGTCAATAATATGATATTGTTGCAAAAATGCTAGTAGCATTCATATCTGTATTAGCAAGAATGTTGTAAGCAAACATGAGAAGCAATTCTTACTTGGCCCTGGTAAGTTCTCAACTGGAGAATTGTGTCCCATTCTGGACACCATAGTTTGTGAAAAAGTGGACAAATTGGAGAAGGTCCAGAGGAGAGTAACAAAAATAATTAAAGATCTGGAACATATGATCTAGGTGGAAATATTGGAAAAAACTGGGTTTCTTTAGTCTGGAGAAGACAAGACTGAGGGCAGACATGGTAACAGTCTTCAAGTACATGGGAAGTTGTTATAAAGAGGAAAATGATAAATTGTTCTTTCCATTCAGGAAGTTGGGGGGGGAGGGGGGGAGGGCAGTAATGGACTTAAGTTTCAGCAAGGAATATTTTGGGTAGTTAACCTCTGGAACAAATTACCTATGGAAGTTATGGAATTTCCATCATTAGTGGTTTTTAAGAACAGGTTAGATTAAAAAAAGCTTTCAGGGATGATTGTAGATAACACTTAGTGCTGTCTTACGGCAGAGCACTGGAATAGATGACCTATCAAAATCCCTTCCAGTCCTACATTTCTATAATTCTATATCCTTGCTGGACTTCTAATTTTCTACATACACAATATATTTTTAAAATGCAATTAAATGTTAAAAAGCTATCGTGTCATATAGCTCCCTGCATACCACAAACACATCTGAAAAATTATATACCAAGGGTCAATGTCAGCTTTAGGGGAAGTGGATTCATCTTGATTGATCCTACCAGGGCTGGATTCACAATCCAGGGCAATATTCACTCCACTCATTGAAGGTAGAGGTTTCAGGTTTTTTCAATGAGTTGTTGTTTAGGTCTTTAGGATTAGTGATTCTGGAAAGAAAATTGAAATTGCCAAGTTATCCAGAAAGCCAGAATGGTTTGTCCCCTGCAGTGCTAGCTTTCCCACTAAAGTTCTTCTGCCTTTCTAGGAAAGAGGCTATTTCAGTATCTATATGGGTTTAATTCTTTGCTTTTCTGCTGAGACTGCCTGTGCTGTATTTAAAGCCTACAATGGCACTGAGTGGGATAAGTAGCAACTCTGAGCCCAGGCAACCCTGCCCAGCTGTACCTCCATAACATGCTCCAGCTGAAGGTGGAACTGAAAAGGGAGCCAGACAGCTAGTAAGGGCCCTGACAGGGTCAGGAACAGGACCTACTCTGAGAGTTCCTAGAGTTGTAGAAACCTCTTCCAGGAGAAGAAGAGCCTGCCTGCTAAGCCCAGAGGGGCTGATGGTTCAATTATTATATTTTCTTTTACTACTTTGAAGCAAACTGTAAGACTTTTGCAAGAGAGTGGGTGGCAGGAATTGGCCCAGGGAAGCAGCCTTAAGGCATTCCTTGGCGTTAGACATTGGTACTTCTTATGGGACCTTGGGCCATTGCATGGGGGAATGGATGGGCCTGGGCTAACCGATCAATTCTTCTAGTTGAGAAAGGCAGGAAACCCCTCATTTCTATTTTCTCCCTGAGGGGGATGAAGGAAAGGGTAATGACCTTTGGAAACCCCCAGCCAGGCTTGGACACCCACAGGGGTCAGTAGGTTAACCTCATAGGTACTTTCAAACCCCATCACGCTGGAGAAAGGTTCATCTGATTGATGCCATATTGGGTGGTCAACCTCTATCACAGGCAGGCTGCCACAGGGCATGATGGTGAAAGATTAGAGTTGTGGCAAGCAGAGGTCTAAACCACTAACCACTATGTGTTGCCACCAGTAAACACTGCCTATCACACTGCCATCATTGGTGCTAATCTTAAAGATTTTTATGGTGTGAACACATACGTTATGGATGCAAAAGCTGTGAATGGGTAACATCTGTAATTATGAATGCAATGAATAGTTAATGGTGCATTCATAGTACATGGTCTAGTCCTCTAATTAAAATGGATATGTATGGATGTTTGAAAAGAAATATGGCACCGTAAGTTACTGACTGATTGTGTTTGTCTTGTGGCTCATTCAGTTACATTCTTGAGTAACTGGTTAATACACTACATGTAGGTGTTTTGTTATGGAAGGGGACTCTGGTATAAAATATGGGATCAGTTTTGTGCTTATCCTAAATTTTTTCTAATATAGGGCTAAAAAACTTTACCGGCACCCACTAGCTAGGGACCAAACTTAATTGCAGAGATTGACATGGAAGGTACCTTAGTAAGAAAGTGCCTTAACTGCAAACCACAGCAGCTGAAATTCTGGCCAGGCTGTTGTTCGTCTCTCTGCACAGGAATCCATCATTCATAACAGCATCTGGCTGATATGGTCGGTGTCAAGTAATTTGAATCTGTTCACCTCCACTCCTCTGCTCCTGTTGGCTGAAGGAACCGACACCTTCATTCTTCTCCCTGCCTTCCCACTCTCTTGTCTGTTGAGCAGTGAGGTCAGATTCTGTCCCTCAACCCTCGTTTCCTGGCTACTGTGATACTCTATCCATCCTCAATCTGTTAAGAAGTTTTCCATTGTCCTAGTGTCTAAACCAGGGATTTTTCCCTATGAGACATAGTTATGCATTGTAAGTTCCCCGTGTAAACAAGACCTCGGTTGTGACTACAGAGAGCCCCTTCAGATACATCTTTTAACTCTGAGCTTTAAGGAGTCTTAAAATAGTTATAATTACCCTCATTCTGAAGCCCTTTTACACTGCCCGAGTGGTGGGCCATATCTGTACACACAGTACAGCAGCAATGCAGCTGGTGAAGATGCTGCATGCTGTGACAAGAGAGAGCTCTTCCATCAGCATAAAAAAACCCATCTTCATGAGCAGCAGAAACTGTCGCAGCAGAAGGAGCTCTCCCCCGACTTAGTGCTGTGCATACAAGCACTTATATCAGTGTAACTTATCTTGCTCAGGGGGATAGTTTATTCACACCCCCGAGTGACATATGGTATGCTGACATAAGCGGTTGTGTAGACGCAGCTTTAGTGTACATTACACTCAGGTCCAATGCAAGCTAGGTTTAGAATTTGAAAACAGTCATTTCCTAGGTGAATCATTGTATAATCAAAGCTTGTAGCAGCCTCTTAAAATTGGTTAATATCCAGATTTGGGTTTCTTGAATGGTTTAAATGGAGTGGTATATTATCTTCTCTGTAGTTCGCCTAAAAGATAGATTTGATGGCTGCAAGCAAAGATATGAAATTGCTATAGGCTTCCTCTCTTATAGCCTGCCACCTATTTGATTTATATGATAAGTGATCTCAGATGACCCTCTAAGGCACTGAACCATTAGAGAGTTATGTTGCACAGTGATAAGAAATCTTCGTAGATACCTAAATCTTCTTTTACCACTCGGAGTTTCATCTCTTCTGGAACACAGAACATTTTTATGTATGATGTTGCTATCTTGCTAGCCATACTAATATTCAAAAGGATACACAGATTTAAATCAATAGCACACTGATAAAGACCTTAAAACTGAAGTACTGGGCAAGTGCATATTAGACAGCTCTTGCAGTTTTATTTTTTCTTTTGTGTTCTATTTCTTGAAAGTGGAATAGCCAGAAGTGTTCAAATTCAAGTTATCTGTTAATCTTTTGACCAAGCAGGAAGCTGGCCAACATACACAACTACTGTGTGAAAGTCGTTTCAATCAATGAGGGACTTTCTTATTTTAGCCTTTGTGTATTTATAGCTTGTGTCCTTTCTTAGTTATCTTGTGCATTAAGTTCAGCGTTGGTTTAGTGGTGTGAGTTATTGTCTTTTAGGAACAAGTGAAAGTACCACTCTTTTTTCTGTGGATCATAAGGGGATTTGTGTTTTTAGCCTGAGGTCAGTAAGGGTATGTCCTCTTAACTACTAGTATTTTTTTTCAGGAGAAAGTAGGTACTGTTTATCTGGACACCTACTGTTGCATCCATATTTAATGCAGCATTTGTTTAAAAATAATCTGCCATAAATGTGAGTTTCATAGCATAAACTTGTTACAAGGATAATCTCTTACATTGAGTTCATCTACTCTGTCTGGTATAGGACATCAAATACCAGACCCTTACTGTAGCAGTATTGTATTTAGCCTCTGCATCGGATCATAAGGGAAGAGGGTGTGCAGGTGCTTACCTCTACTCAGACTGCTGGGTATATCAAAATGTACAAGATCAGGGGTGTGATACAATAAAAGCTATTCTAATTTGCAGCCCACTAGCCTCGGCAGTGTTGCATCATTGTTCACAGTTGCTGCATTCATTCATTGAAGATTATTCCGCAAGGAAGAGATTTCTCTTTAAAATAAAATTAATGCACGAGAGAGATGAATAGCCCCCCTATGATATTTGGATTTTTGCTCAAAGATATTTTATGAGAGGCAGCTCTTGGCAAATTTAAATGATCCTCCTCTTCCTTAAGCTGGCAAATTCTGTCAATTCTGCTCCTCTTACACTTACATAAATCTGTGAAGTTGGCATCCCAGATGCACAAGGCAACAATAAAATTGTGCTTGGGTACAGCACAAAGATGCTAGAATCACTGCCGGTTTGTCTCAGCATTCAGAAAGCTTCTGATAGCATTTTTGTTTTATTTTATTTTGTTTTGTTTTGTTTCCGTTACCTGTATTTGCTGGGAGAAATTGGCTTTGGATGATTATATTTTAATTTTTAGAAAACACATTTTAAATAGAGTTGGCGCAGGAGATGGAGGAATGCATAACAGAAAATAGCAAAGAGAGTTAAAATAAATTTTGTAGGACCACATTTGATTGCTTTTGTTTCAAGAATTAAAGCTTTCCTTTACAGGCTATCCCTGTACAAAAAGAGAACAGCCTTTGTACATTTATATAATTTCACTGTCTGACTTCCAATCCATGTGTTCATATAGAGCCACAAGCCATTCCCACAGTGAGACAACAGATAGGAAGGTAGTATCAAGTAGTGGCAGGAGAGGAGAAATTCTGTGGCTGCAAAGCCATTCCCACTTCCCCTGGGCATATAGCAGTGGGAATGACATCAGAAGGACAGTTGGCCACACTGTAAAATTTAATCTGCGTGACATCAAGCAGGACATTCCTGCCCGAGACCTCACTGTCCTCCTCACATTCCTGGATTGCTCTGTGTAGAGTTATTGCAGCCCCCAGGGGTGTGGTGGGGTCTATATGGCCTAAGGAGTCAGAGAAGTATTTGTGTCATCTTCTGTTCCTTTTCTGAAGCTTGGCCATACTTGCACAGTCTCTGTGCCCCTTAACTTGCCTGTCTGACCCATCCCAGAACTGGGCATCCCTCCTTGGATCCTTAATACACTGTCCTGCTCCCATGTTGCTCAGAATTACAATTTGGCACGCATTGTATATATGAAAACCTTTGGTAGTATTCTGCTCAGTTACATCAGCACATCTCCACTGACATCAGCAGGAGTCTTTCAGCTGGCTTCAAAGGGCTCTGGCTCAAGTCCTGAATTTACCACAAATGCCACCATTTGTCCTGCTAAATTGTTTTGTAATGTAATTATTAATTTTGTTGGTGCATGTGCATGGTGGGGGAGAGAAAGAGAGATGATACATTTGTATCTGAGGGAAATTAAACAACAGGACAGAAGAACAAGACCTGTCAGATTTATTACTGAAACAGAGACCATTTTGTTGGTAATGTTGTTTTGAACCGTTGCCAGGTTTCTGAGAGGAAGGCCACTCCTGAGCCCACCCCGAGTGTCACACCCCTTCATTGTTCGTACTTCGCATCTTTTGACTGAGCTAGTGCTTTTAGGAAAAAGACTTATTGATTAAAATGAAGTCATTGTCAGCAGATGGGCTTTTATTTGTCTACTCTGAGAGGTGTTTTTATTCACTTTGTAGAAGGTGTTTGTGGTATTTTACCCTTACTTGGCAAATTCCACTGACCTCTCTCCACTTATTCCTCAGAGCACTTTCAGTTTGTCCCCTGCCCTTTTGACCTACTCAAGTCTGCATGGTGGGATCACTAAGACTGATGATAAACTTATTATGCCTCCCTCCCCCACCTTCCTGATTTTTAACTTGAAAACTGCCTCTTGTACCAGAAAATTCAAATAACATTCAGCAGTTATTTCCTTGTGACTTTTATTGTTGCTTACATTTTCCAGGTAAAGGACAGTGCCTGAGTAAGGGTGTGTTTTAAGGTTCCAGAACAAGCTTTCATTACTTTCTTCCTTCAACAATAGGAAAGAAGGCTACAATATAATAAATCCTTTGTAGTTTTACTTTTCCTATTCTTCTATAATAAAGATTATATGTTAGTTGTTACTGAAATAAATTCTTGAGCTGTGTCTCTACAATCCATTTAATTATGGGAAGATCCTTTTCACAGATACTGTTCCTTTTGTGGATCATGTTTGGTTTTGCCACATCATGCTGCTTGGAGCATGCTGTTTAAGAGTTCAATATGAGGATTTCACTTTTATTCCTTTCTTTTGATTGATATAAATCAAAAAATTTTAAATGAACATTTTTGTGTTTGACAGATTCTCTATGCATGTGCACAATTAGTAATGTAATCTATTGCTGCACAGTGCAGTAGATTTATGTGTGTGATATTTGTATTATAAAGAGATATGTGGAATGAACATTGAAGTAGGAGCTGGAGAATCCTTAGTTATAAACCTGATTCTGACCCTAGAACAAATCACTTAGGAACAGATTATTGACGGTGACCTTTAATCCAAATTCAGACTAGAAATAATGTGCCAATTTTTAATACTGGGAGTGGGGGGGGTATTAATCATTGTAACAATTCACCAAGGATTGTGGAAAATTCTACATTACTGGGAATTTTTATATTAGGATTGGCTTTTTTTCTAAAAGATATGATCTAGTTCAAGCATAGTTATTGGACCTGTGGCCTTAAAATCTATTAATTTAATTTTTATCGTCTCAAGGTTTTGATGTCCAACTTCACACACTAACGGCATCATTTTCAGAGAGGTGGAGCACTCACAGTTCTTCAGTGGCTGTTCAGAGGTGCTCTTTGGATCAGTTTGCTTATAATGATACTGACTTGCTTCATAATGCACTTTGAGATCCACCAATGAAAAGTGCTGTAGGTGGTGATATTATTATTAGGCAGTTCAGTTTAGGCACTCTACATTGTGGTTACGTATATTACAGGTGTGCTAGAGACTGGGATGAGCAGAGGCAGCCCTTTCCCTTCCAACACACCTGTGCAGGGATACTCATAATTTGGCTGCAGTAGATGGACAATGCAAGGAAAGGCTAGGGTGCTGCCTTCCTTACTAGTAGCCACAGTGGGATGATGTCTGAATGAGGTGATAGCAAAGCCAAGTCTCTGGACTCTTTAAGGGCCTGATCCAAAGTCCATTGATGATAAGGCTCCCAATGACTTTAGGGGAATTTGGATCAGTGCCTTAACGTTCAGCAAGTGTGTCTCTTCACCACCCTGCTCTCTGAATCCCGGGAGGTATTATTCCTCATGCAGGCATAATTGCTCTAGGCGCTGCTACTCAGAATTACTCCGTCTCTAGTGCTCCATTGCTTCTGAGGAGACATAATTTGGCCCGCATTGCATTTTTTATATCAGGTCAATGACCAAGTATTGCAGACCTTTAGCAGTTTTCAGAGCTGCTGTATTGAGAATGAATAATGGTTAGGCTACCTCATGCTGACCTCTCCCCTCACTTTCTGGATAGTTCTATGGTAGTTATACGTATTCTTTTGCCAATAAATGCTTCTTTGAGTCACAACAAAGATTTCTGACAAGAAAATAAGAGGAGCTAGGAAACATAAATACCATTTGAAAACAACAGCTTGGAAGTGTTTTAGTCTTTATATGCAGTGTAAATCACTTTTATCATTCAAGTCTATCTGCATGTTGCAGGTGGAATTTGGAATATAGATACTAGACAAGAAGAAAGACAGTGTCTAGGTCTGAGGATTTGACTTAAAAGAATGGACCTTCTCCCCCATTCTTCTAAAGAGAATTTGACATTCAATAGTGGTAGCTTATTCAAGTCTGGTATGCAAGTATTTATGTGGTAATTTATGCACATTACCAAGATGCTAGTTTGTTCCTCAGAACAGTTGTATTTCAAAGTTATTCTGCTTGGTTCAGTCCTCTGTAGAAAGCAACGCTCAACTTTATCACACAAACACAAAGTTGAAAAGCAAAGTCTTCTAAAATTTGGGGCACTTTTAAGAATACCTTTCAGGTTCTGTGCATGAGTGAGTCTGACAGAAGGACAGACATCACTGTTGGTGCTGCATTTTCAATCCTATATACTGGCTGGATTTACTGCTCAACATTTTCTTCACATGAATAAAAGTAAACACATGAGTAATACTGTCGCCATACCAAATTCTGCCAACCAGTGGAGAACGGTTGTGGCCGAGAAGGCGGTCATTGAGACTGATGGCTGATAGGCTGGAGTCCAGTAGCAGCAAGGTAAAGAAGCTTGGCTCGGCTTTGAAAAAACCAATCAGCCTGAGACTGAACTTAGCCTAAAAGCCTGGGCATCTTGAAAGATTTGTTCCTGTCCTGAAAGAGACTTTGTTTAGCTTGGGAGCTTAGCTAAAAAGCAAAGACCTGTTCCAGCCTTGAAAAACTATTGTAGTCCCCTATCAGCAAGTGATTCCGGAATCTTTGGAACCTAAGATACTGCACTAGCTAATGGGACTAACTTTAAAGGAAGACTATATTCAGTGCTCCAAATCTTTTTCTGCTGCGTATTCCTTTACAGTAACAGAGTCCAACAACACACAGTTCATGCAGAACAGTTCAGTGAGAAAGCTACATGACAAAGGTGCTACTCATCAGGACTAAAGGTAAAGGTGGTAGAATCAATCCCAAAATATCTTCTAACTCACTAAGATAGATTATGCCACAAGAACACAGCTGGTAACACTTGAGAAGCATCACAGCATTATCCTTCCCTCTCCCCCCACCCCCACTTCTGCTTGCCTCAGTAATTTGCTGTGGGTCTATAATAGCAGCAAATTACTACAGCTTCCACCTCCACAGTGCTCTGTTCACTGGCTAGAGCACCAGTGGGAGAAACCAAGGGTCCACATATTCTCAGCAGTCCATCTACTCATAGCAGACAAAGAGCACCCACTTAACCATGTGCATCCAGGCCCAAGGCTCAGGAAGTCTGTTCATAGCATAAAGTGGGACAGGAGGAGAGGGGATTGTCTAATGCAGCGGTTCTCAACCACTGTGTCGGGACACATTACTGTGTCGCCACACAGTGGCAAGTGTGTCTCAGAGAGCCAGGGAGATGGCTGGATTTGGGCTGGGGGGTGGGCTGGGTCTGTAGGGTCGCGATACACTGTCAAGTGTGTCATGCAGAGGCGGCCTTTGGCTATTGGGGGCCCTCGGCAAAGGCACATTGTGGGGCCCCCTATAGACCTGTGGGCCCCCATATAGGCCCACGGGGGCCCCCTGTCACCAGCCCCAGCTCCCCGCTGCTATTCCTGGCCCTGCCCCTCTCCCCCCACACGCACAGCTCACTTCCAGCCCCATGTCTCCCTCACCAACCCTGGACACAGGGGCCAGCTACTCTGCTGGTTGCCAACCAAGGCAGACACGGCTTTGGGAGCAGGCAAGGGGGCCCCTTACAGCTTGGGGCCCTAGGCGTGTGCCTGCTTCGCCTACGCCAAAAGCCACCTCTGGTGTCGTGACCCACAAAAGGTTGAGAACCACTGCTCTAATGAGTGCACAGGCTGAAGGACAGTCCTGCCAACTGCCTTTTCCTTAATTTTATATTTGTTTCCCTCTTTCTTCCTAATCTTACTTACTGTGTTGCAACATTTAACATGATAGTTCCAATTCCACTTAAAGGAATTAGCCTACCATTATTCAGAATTCCATAACACAGGAGCAAATTGTTTTTAAAAAAAAGTTATTGTATTACCTAACTACCATGTGAGTTCTGTAATCACAAAAGGGTAATGAGGTTCCCAATCCAAGACAGACAAGGCATTTTCTCCTGGTTTATTTTGTACTAAATTAACTTCATTATTTTGGACCTAACAAGCTAAAATTAAGGTTATTAGAGACATAGTAATCTAAGAACGATTTCCTAACACTAGTTGGAATGTAACCTTGATAATGTAAAATACCTGGCAAGTTTTTTTTATACTGTGATAGTATTTCATAATGTGTATTTGTTATGTTTATACAACATATTTTTAAAATGTTCTTGGGACGCCATTCTAATAATTTTCCTTACCCTGAATAAGCCTATGACAACCAAAACAACTCTTTGAAGGTGGTCTTAATGCTTTCAAAGTCATACCTATAGAGTATATTTTAACAGCTGTAGAGCTATATGGTTGGGGGAATATGACCATTTTATGGACTTTCTCTTTCATGTCTCCACCTGCCTCTTCTCCTCTAATATTGACTGTTCTGTGCACCATACATCAGAGGAAAGGATTTCCTTCCTCTGTGATTTAACCAGTATGTGGCCCCTTGCATCTCAAGTCAAGATTTTCTGCTGCCCACTCCATTATTAACAATTTGATTATGGCTGCTGTTATAAAGGGGTGAATGGAAATACACTTTCGGGAGGTATTGATGAAAGCAATCTACCTGTTGGAAGAACATTTAACAAGAGTAATCTAGTAGTTCAAGCATAGCTATTTAATATCTGTTTAGTTAAATATCAGACCTGCCACAGCATTAAATCCCCAATGGGATATATTGTGGTGGCAGGTTGGGTATTTAAAGTCACAGTGTAATTCCCCCTATGCGCAGGTGCCTGAAAGAGAGATTCACAGACTGAAAAAAATGAACGTTTTTTTTTTAATCGAGATTTTGAAATAAAGTAGAAGTTTCCACTGATGGGTTGAGTTTTTCCCATTATTCTGGTCTGGAAGCCAGACAGGCACAGGCAAACAAATATGCTGAACCTATGGATGCTTAAAGAGTGGTTTCCTTAGTAACAAAAACAATGTGAAATCTTTCCAAATTTGGTTTCTCCCTTGTGTGACATTCAAGCAATCCATATCTCATTGATATCACTGACCTGAGTGCAGCAAGACTGCCAAAGGAGGACTAAATGCTTAAAATAGGGGCTGTTGCAGTTAACACAGTCCATTGACCATCTAAATTATGTTTGGTGCATCTCTAGCTAAGAAACCCCGTTGCTCAGGAAATTGAAGTTGTCTCTGAAGTGACTTTCAGATAGTATTGGAGGCATGTTAGCATGTTTCCTGTGTGACAGTAACTTGCATTCTGGAAGTTGCTAATCATGCTAACACAAAAAGGAACTTGCTCTTTAGCTGCTCTGCATTGCATTAATAATAAGAGACTGGCTTTGGCTGTTAAATCTCCCCTGAGACAAGTGCCCTGCCACATTGCTCTCCCATGGTCCCTTGGAATTGTTCAATTGTATTAAACCTGTAAAGTTGCTAATAAGATAGGAACTGTATGTGTTATGGCAGAGCGAAGAGCCCTTTTATTTTTAGCGGGAGCAATTCATTTTTAAGACACAACGATAGCCTTTTTCCAGTGCAGTGGTAAACTTTTTTTTTTTTAATGTCTAATTCATTTTCCACTGTAAAGACTTTTTAGTTGAGGTACAAAGGCAAGTGCAAACTAACTAGTGCAGCAAAGATAAAAAGCAGTCAGCTTAGAAAATGAACATCTACCAGTCCTGAAGCTTAATAGCAGAAGAAAATACAGAGAAAATAACTCTTTCTAAAATGTCTTCTTTTATCAAGGCACTAATCTGCACAGCAGGAAAGAGAGAGTGAGAGAAAACAAGAGATATAGGCAAAAATTTTCAGCCAAAATTGAAAAAATGCAGATTCAGTGACACCAAAAGGTTTTGCAAATTCAACTGATTTTCACCAAATTATTCATGTCGAAACCTTCCCTATTAAAAATGTTTAATTTTGACATTTTCAAAACAAAATGTTCCATTTTTTTCATTTTGAAACATCCTGAAAAATTATTTAAATGTAAAAAAAGTTTAAAGTTTAAATAAAAAGTTATTTGACCCCCAAAAAAATTTCAAAAAAATTGTTTTTGGTCGGACTCAAAATTATGCTTTTTTAAAATTACCAGCCAACTGCGAGGTTCATGATTTGTACAGCTCTATTTAAGAATGGTCATTTCTGTAGACATGGAAACCAGAAAAAAGAGTAAAGGCTAAGACATTGCCATTTAACCAGGACTATGTATAATTGGATGCTCAGACTCTCAATAATGGCATTAGTAAATTGACTCTGGAATGCCAAATATAGGGCTTTCTCAATAAAAAGGGCTCTCTTTTCATTTCTAACAGAAATTAAGAGCTATGCTATACTTACATGTAGATGTTCCCCTATAAAACAGCTATCTGTTCAAAATATTAAACCTTTCAATGACAAGAATTGATTTAAAAATCACTTAAATGGACGTTCTGGTCTTTGCTTGAGACAGTGCAAAAAGTCCCTGGCCAAATGTATAGAAAAAATAAGGTCATGCCTTTTTAATTATTGTGAAATATAATGAGATACTGATTTTTGGAGGAACAGAATACAAAAACAAAAGATGTTTTGCTGAAAGTATAGATTCTCTCCTCCAAAAGTGGGACAAATGGCATGTTTACAGATGCTCGGTTATGAGATAGATGATGCTTGATTCTTATATGTGCATTTCACCTGGAGATCCTAAATTGCTTTATAAATATTTATTCGTCAGTATTTACAGCATACCTGCCAGGGTACTATTATCCCCAGTTTACAGCTAGAGTAACTGTGGTGCACTGAGATTGTGATTGGTCTGAGAGGGAGTTGGATTTGAGCCCCCAATCTCCTGAATCCCAGTCTACTGCCTTAGTTACAAGACATCCACTGCCAAGACTGGCTGCCAAAAACTGCCCTTTCCAAGAAAAAGGTTACCATTAAAAATCAAATGTGGTGAAATCAGCTAAATAATTCTCCACAACTTTTAAACTGAAAAACATCAAAACACCACCCAGGGCTCTTCTTCCAACAGTGACTACTCATTGGAGCAGAAATCCAGAGCTTGTTTGTTTGTTTGTTTGTTTTCAGCTTTCTTGGTTGCTTAAAACTGATGTTGTGTGTATGTAAATATTATTAAACTGATGACAATTCTACAAGCAGGAAAAAATCCAATTGATGTAATATTAATTTTTTTCTTTTTGCATCCCAAAAGTCACTTCTAAGTGAAGATTTCTATTTTAATATAATTTAGATTCAGGCAATGATCTGATAGGAAATTCCTTTTGAGTAGGTCAAATCTAAAAAATATGAATGGTTGCTTAGGCTTTATTAAGCCTACAGGAAAAAACGTATGAGACTTTCTCTCTCAGGTTCTTCGATGGTTACTATCACCGTAGTATCTGAGAGCATTGCAAACTTTAATGTATTTATCTTCACAACACCACTGAAAGGTTAAAAAAAAATGCTGTTCCCTCATTTTAGAAGATAAGGCAAAGACAAGTAGTAGACCTAAATTTCCGTAAGTGGCAAGTGATTTTCAAAAACAATGGGAGTCCTGTGGCACCTTAAAGACTAACAAATTTCTTCAGGAATAAGCTTTTGTGGACTGCAGCATACTCGGTCAATGATTTTCGGTGCTTCTATTTTTGGGTTCTCAGCTTAAGACACATAAAAGAGCTTGATTTTTTTTCCCCCTCAAACCCCTTCTCAAAATCAGGTTTTTTTAAGGTGTCTCAATTTAGGCAGTCAAAAATCACTGTCTCTTTTGAAAATTTAGACTTCAGTAACTTGGTCACAAAGGGAGTTTGTGGCAGAGCAGAAGACTGCAAAATCCCAGGCTGACATTTAGGTCTAGCACCTTAACCACTCTCTGTGGTGGGATTAGAATACTTGTCTCCTAAAAACTGGTTTGCAATAAGTTAGGGCCCTTTATCATTTTGCACCACTCCAGGAAGAAAAACAAACCAATTTGGTGCCAGACAGACAAATTTAAAACATTTCTATTATCATCATATCACTCCAGGAACTTTCAGAATGTGGTGAGCAAAGATAGGCACCAAATGATTTTGCTGTCCCATGAAAACTTTTGAGATTTTGGAAATTTTTCACATTCTGAATAGGGACAAAAAGTCAAAATGGTGAAAAATTGCATGAACCAAGTATCTGAGAGGGGAAGAGAACGGATAAATGTCAACCAAATCATTTCATTTCTAAATCATTCTAAGTCATTTCTAAATGTTTTGTTTCAACTGAGCATTCTTTTAAAATTGTACTCTAATCTTATAGTTTTAAACAAAAAGTCCATTCAAACCAGAAAACTGGTATCTTTCATTTGCAAACAGGAGCTTTTAACAATTTAGAAACTATTCTTTTCAATAAACTTTGGAGTGGAGACATTTGTTGAAGCCAACTTTCCCATGAAAAGTTTTGGTTTTGAGAAATCAGTATTTTTGATGGCAAGGGAGGGAGGAAAGATGGAAGCTTTGCTGGAAAATTCCTGACCAGCTCTAGTGAATCATCTTGTCAACCTCACTGGCTATGCTTACATGCTTAAAGCTGTCCAGGTGTTTCTGTGCTTTGCTGGTGTGGAGCCTATATCTCTATCCTGCAATAAATCTACACCACAGTTCTGAATTTGAATGAATGAATGAATAGTAAAAGGAAGACATTAAAAGTAGGTAGAAAAGAATTTCTATGCAGATGACATCAATCAAAGTTGTTACTTCAGATCTGGTGTGAGCTAATTAAACTGTAACCATAAGAAGTATATCTTTATGAATTATGTCTTACTAGAAAACACCCATCTTAGTGCTTACACAATTTTATAAAAACACACACACAATTTTGCTGTATCATTTTACAAATCTTGCCCCTAGACTTCTAGCATAATTCTCCCTCTCATCCAACACACAAAAGATAAAACTATTTATTCTTCAGTCCACAGGTACCCCTCTCAAATGACACATTCTCCCTTCAGTTCCTTTGTGTAATTTATGGGACATTAAGGGCTGAATCCAAAGTCCACTATAACATTTTCAAATTGAATTTCACTAGGACTTAGACTCCTATGACATCTAGGCACTTTTGGAAATTTTACCTTATATCCCTATGTCCAACTCTGTGCTGAAGGGCGGCCTATGATAAAATTCTGCCAACGAAATGAAAGAATGGGTGAATTGATTTCTGTGCCTCTGGTGACATACATTCCCCTCTCTGGAGAGAATTAAATCATCCCAGCCAAACATGACTAGTCCTCAGGGCTCATAACAATACTTCTGAAGAGCAAAATCTTTTGCATTTGGAATAGACCAGATAGCACCATTATCATTTTCCAAACGATTCTTGGGGAATCATACCCCTGGGTTCCACACAAGATCTTCATGTGCATGGACTGAAAAGGACACAAGTAGATCACTGTGCTATGCTATAAATTGACTCAAAATATTTTTCCAGGAATAAAGCAGCATGGCTTAATTTGAATTTGTTTGTTCGGTGGTACTGCCTCCTTCCTTATTATTATTTTGAGAAAAAAAGTTGTTTAAATGGGAAAGAACCTGAATTGATTTCTCTAGTTCCTCTCATCTCTCAAAAAGCCCATGTATTTCTGGTCTATGGCATTTATCCCAGGCAAGAGGGAAAATGTTTGTGGTCGTCTCTGTTTGAAACACTGACTGCTGATCAAACACTGCCATCTTGACCACCATGTTAAATTGTCAGAAGTGATTATATAAAGTTAGCTTTCTTATAGATGAGAATCATTTTTCTATTGTTTTGTGTTTACTAATGGACACTTTTTTGCTCTGTATCAAACAGTCAATGAAGGCTCTGGAGAAGCCAATCAAAAAGAGACGTCCACTTGTGACATTTGCCAGTTTGGGGCAGAGTGTGATGAAGATGCAGAGGATGTTTGGTACGGTAATTTTACACATATCTTCTTTAATCAATAGCCTATTATTTAAAGGTGTCATTGCTTAGAGACTCACCAAGTGAGAGAATATTAAAAACAAAGTGCACCCTTTGTCTCATCCACTATCCAAAGTCCATTCATCGTACACATAGATAGAGGCATTACAACACATTCTCTGTTGGATTGAGAGCACTTATTTGGAAGGGGAAAGGTGATGTAGTAGGAAGACTGTTTCTAAGATGAGTGTTGTAAAACAAACAGAAAGGAACAGATTAAGAGAAGAATAGGGAGAAAATAATACTGAAAAAGATTGTTAGACATGGTGTTACTCAGCTGACCGCATCTGAACCAGTATTCTATGCACTACCAGTCAGGCATGAAATTATGAACATTTCTTCTTTTCAGTGAGGAAGGTTATGGATGTGGTGAGCTAAGAGAAAGCACATGATTAAGCTGTGCTCATTTTGATCTGGTTTTGCCAAGCTTTCAATGGTCTATGATTGTATGCTTAAAAAAAAAGAAAAAAAATTGACTTTGAATCCAGTTATCAAGAGAGATTGTGCTGCTGAAAAATAGAAGCAAGATTCTTCATGATTATTTGTCTGTAACATTGGAATGAGACTGAGTTAAAAGAAATTGCTTAATTTTGACTTTGTCTAAGAGAATTACACAGATCTTCTGTTCCCAGTAGAATTTTCATCTAATTATTCCGAAGTGCTTTGGTTATGCCTGTGTCAAAATAAAACCTTGTTAAAATTAATATATCAGACATCACAGGCCAGTGGTTATGTTTTCATAATTAGGTGAGCATTTTAGTTGGACTAAAGAAAAAGGGGGTGATAGGGAGTAAAACTGGCTACCAGGATAATGTTATTAACCTTAATAAGCACTGTGTAAAGCTAGCATTTTTATTTGTTTTTGAGGGAACATAACAGATAAAATAGCCTAATCTAACATATCCCAATACTAAACCTAGTACAGCTGAAAATGTTTTTGATGTCTAATTCTTTTTCTTTGAAACATCTTACCTATGAAGAGCAGCATAACAACGTTAGGAACCAAAATGCTTGGTCTTTATTGATAGAGAATCTTTCTGCCACAGAACAGATTTTGGGGTACAGAAGGCAAGGAAGGACCCTTCTAGGAAGGATGTTACTAGTCAACTTGTGAAGAGGCAATAAACTAGATTTTGAAGAAGAATTAAAAAAACACACTAAGCTTTTTAAAAGGTCATTTTGAAGTCAACAATTCATATGCTCCAACAGAGCTCTGTTTTCCCATTCCTGCCCTCAGATTCGTTTTGGATAAACATCTCTCTAAGAACTAAGTCTTCTGCGTGTAGACCTATTTTATAATTATGTTTCTGAAATGGAAGTGGGCTATATATGGAGATCCTAAATCTCCCAAATACACTGGAACTGAATTTCAGAATTTTGCATAAACCAAAGTCTATCGCATTCCTTCAGATACATACATAGAGATTTAGTGTATAAAAAATAAATGCTCTAGACTAGAATAACATACATTGATTTATTATTTGAGCAATACTTTTATGTTTATCTCATTTCAGAAACAAACCATTTCTTTAATTATCTTACATGACTGATTAGCTTTGTAGAGTCCAAATTAGGTCAATGGTTACAAACAGCACTGGGAGCTGTTCTTATGAGGTAATTAGCCTAGAACTTTCAGTTTGTCCTATCAATAAAAAACTGTTCAGAAGCCCTGGGTTGATTCACTCTAAATAGGAGGAAAGTAGGCTGGTAGGACAAACTGAGCACAGGGAGATGGAATATGAAGCTGGCTGCTTGCCTAACACTTCTAGGGTGTCAGAGTAGATCAGAGAAGAGAGCACAGGTGTGATAGCAGATGTGACTTGGATGTTATGATTTAAAGGAACAATTAACATTATTCTGCATTGCTACAGTTTGGCTTTTTAAGTCACTTGTCCTGTTTTAACTCTTTTTTTTTTTTTAGTCATTCATTGCCAAGTGTCACTCAGCTAAACAGGGTTGTGTGCTGTCACCATTTTTTTCCCATTGTTTTAACTTGTATGATGTTTTATTTATTAGTGGCTAGCCTACTGGGGTGCTGTTAGGAGGCATGTTGCCCTGTAACAGATTATTTAAACTGGTAGAATATGTGTGGCTATTTTCTGGGAAATTTGGAGGAAAGAAGATATTTTAATAAACAGAGAGCATTCTGAATCATGGGAAAGTGCACATACATTATTAGCCCATTTTACATTCTAAAATTGTAAGTGTCTGAGAGATCTGACATTCCATTAGTGAGCATCTTTACTGTGTTAAAAACAAAGAATATTCCGTTTAAAGTCTTTAATGTCTCGCTTCTTTTAATCTGTGAAATCTTATCACTAGAAGGATCGTGTATTACTGGCATTGTTCCCACTTTTAATGCGCTTTGCACTGGTGGGCTTCATGAATATTTAAAGAGGGGCAGTGGCTATGCTCTTTAGCACCAGATTGCAATGTACTGGTAAATCAGATGTGGTGTTGCTTACTTTGGGTTTTATTTCTGAGCTTCCTAAGCAGTAACTGACTTTGCAAGACAGGGTTATTCAGTGTATCACCCTGAGAAAGATACAAAAAGAAAATGGAGAATGAAACATAAGGTTCTGAACATTATAAAGTATTTTTAAGATCATCCAAAAAGCATTTGATGACAATATTAAATTCTTAGCCAGTATATAAATAGTACATATCAAATGCCTTGATCTGGATAAGTAGCTTAGTTTCCGTATACAACCATATCAAAGACCCACATCCAAGCCTTAATCTCTTGCTTTATAGACCATTGAAGAAGTAGGCATTCTTCCTACACTATGCTAGTCATAGTGTGGAAAGATACCAAGCAAGTATACATAAAGTCTGGGATGTGTCCATTTAAATAGAGTGATGTAACTAATCTGCAAAATTTTCATAGCAGAAAAGATAGGGAAAGGACTGGAGTATTTTCTTTAATCCAGATTAAAAACTGAATACCTCTGATTCCTAAAGTGAATCAAAGTCAAAATTATGCATCAGGGTTAAATAATAACCTTTTCTTTTGCATTTCAATATCAAAGAGCAGTGAGTATGAATATTGCGAAGTGCATAGACTGTGCAGAATAAAACACAGTTTATAAACTGTATTAAAGACTTAAACGGATTATAAAGTATGCAACAGAAATAAACTCCAGTCCCCCAAAACATACACACGTTCCTAAAGGTATTAAAATAAGAACTCTTTGTTTCATGTTCCATTTCTAATCACTTAATAAATATACATTGTGTAAACTCTGCTGTCAGTCAAATGAACAAACTAGCTGGCAAAAGACACATATCAATATGTTTAAACTGCACTCTCATTCAAATAAATTTCATTATAGATGATAGATATTTGTACATGCAGCTGTCAGTAGCAACTACACCTAAAATCAGTAGCATTCAATAAATCAATATTATCTTCATTATAGTAAAGAAGGAAAACATAAAGGAAACAAATGTCTGATTTCCAGCTTCCCAGTCCACACAGCATTTAGGTCAGTCAACACTGGATCCTTTCCCCCTTCAATGAATTGCTCTCAACCAAAGCATCTAAAAACAAGATGTAATATTAAGTTTCATATAAAGTACTTTGAAAGTCCACATACATTACAGGAGTATTGACCGCTTGATGTTCAGTAGTGTGTGTAATAACTATGTGTGACCTACTTGCTTTTGAATCCATTACATTCAGCTACTTTCACATCTGCAGACTAGTACTCTGAGGTTTCAGTGCTTCACATTGCTTCTTCTTGCTCCTCAGAGAGAAATTGGTTATCCATTCACTGTCATATAAAGTTTTAAAATGGTATTAAATAAGAGAGAGTCAGCACAATAGAGGGTACGTCTATACTTGACGCACTTTTCGGCAGCAATCAACGGGAGATATACCTTGCGTATCTCCTGTCGCCTTACTAACACCCACTTACTGGACCGGGAATGCCGTCCAGTCGACTTAGTGCTACTCCAGTTATGGGACTGGAGTTATAGCATTGAGCTGGAGATCGATTGACAGACCGCTCAATTGAACCTGAAAGAGTGCACTGATGGCAGTGAATTTTCCGCTGTCAATATAGACATACTCATAGAAACGTAACTTCTACAAAAGTCTGTGATGGTCTGTGGCTTGGCCATAAAAGATATGGCTCCAATGCAATTTGAGGTGTGTAGACATACTCATGCTCGCTTTATTCTAACTGGCATGGCTCAGAACAGCAATGACGATGCAGCAGCATGGTCTTCAGTGTGCACTTTACAAGCTAGCATAGAACTTTTGAATACTAGGAGCTTGGTGCAACATCTGGCAGAACTGTTTTATTTTACGCTTTCTACAGTTTTAGTACAGAACAATTATTTGGTTCTCAGTTCCAGTAAAATTCTCAAAACCAGGTAGGTGACTTTGGATCCTAAGTCTCGTTGCTCCTAAGTTCATAAGTATCTTTTGAAAATGGGACTTAGGCTTTTAATTTAAGTATTTTTGAGACTTTTGCCCTTCCCGTTCAGTAAGTCAGCATAATCCTTTAGAAGTTTGCATTTGTTTGCACAAACGTTCGCCCTTACAGAGTCAAAGGATTTATTTTCCTAATAAGGATCTTTTTTTAAAAAAATAACAACAACAAACCTGGTTTTAACAGAAGCCAAGACTGTCTGGAATTACTTATACTTCATGTTGTTTTATTGTCAGTATACTTTAGAATGTCCTGGTAAATAATTTAGCCTACCCTCAAAGAAACTGACAGTATTTTCTCCATCGAGGAAGTAAGTCTCTTATGTAGACAATATTTCATGATTTTCAATGTTCCTGAATAAATCATAAACTATGTGTACCATTCACTGAAGTCTGTTCTGAGACCCTGTATTTGATACATAAATCTCTTGTCCAAAAGGTAGATTCTGTAACATTTGGTGCAGTGGCACAAAATGACATTAAATTATAGCAGAAACTCAATATATGTTCTTGCGTACAACCCAAAACAAAAGCAGTAGATAGTAAAACTAAAAGATTTGTTGTGTGCACTTGATATTTCAGCTGCCAGTGCTATCTATGCTCACACCCTCACAGGGAGAAATTCTGGCCCGATTGAAGTCAATGGGGGAGTTTTCCAACTGACTTCATTGAGGCTAGAATTCCTCCATGTCACTGTAAATGTAACTTCACAATAGCCTGGGTAGGGTTACAGTGGTATTAATGAGTGCAGGATTAGGCAGGGTGTAAATCCAGAATAACTTTACAGACTGCAATGGAGCTACTGGGGATTTGTAATGGAGAAATTGATAGTAGAATTTGACTCGCTGACTGCTTGGATTATTTCCAAGTAAATACTAGTTTTTGAATAGCTAAAACTGGATTATGAGCATTCAGAATTTTTTGTTTAGTTGTCTTGTCACTTCCTGGCCTGACTCAAAATGGCTTAAGTCTTCCTTTGCTTCCAAATGAGGACTCAACCCCAACTGTTGTAGCCGAGATAGCTAGCTGCCTCTTATTCTGCTTATGTGATCTAAACAGGAGACATGAAAGAACAGAAGAATGTGTGTTTGTAAAAGGGGACAGAGAAGGAGAGTGGCGGGCGGGGAATACTAAGTTAATATGGAGGAAGAGAAGAAATATTGAGGTTCAATAGACTCTAAGGTAAAAAATTATGGGTGGCAGGTGTGTATGGAAGACAAGTGGGGAAAAGGTGACTGAGAAAACAGGGAAGGAGAATATGATGCAGGAGTCTAGGAGAGTAGGCAAGAGAATGACTGATTGGCAAGGAGTACTGAAAGATGACAGTTCCTCCATCTCAAGAACTAAAAGAAATATCTGGTGTCTGTCCCTTGCCCAGTAGCCAGCAATAAGGCCTTTTGTGTTTGTATGTGCACTTTATGTATATTGAATGTTGATATTTCACATCCAAGGTATGCTGGCTGAGAGAAACATAAAATGATGGAAGAGACAGCTGGAGAGTGTCTCAGGGAGCAGTTCTGTTGGCATTTAGATATTGGTATTGGACCGCATCAAAATGGCAGCTGGGCTGTGCTTATTATAATGGTGTTCACATGCAGTCCAAGACATTGTGCAAGGAAATGGGCCTACTTCTCTATGCCCCGATTCAATTTCCATGCACAAATGGATAAGTGGTCTATGTGAGAACTACAAGAATCCATTTCCATTCCCCTGTTAAACATTTTCTTTCTCCTCTATTATAGATCTGTATCAAACAATGATCCCAGCTTTCTGATCCTAAGTAGCAAAATATCTGCCAACAACCAAATGGTTTACTGAAAACTTCAGTGACATTTTTAAAAAATTGTTTGGGCAGTCTGTTTTCTACTCCAAATGTACCATTGGGCATTGAAAAGACCATGCCTGACATCTGCCTTTTTGTGCAACATAAACAAAAGAATCTATTTGGGCTTTGTCAGGGCAGAGCTGTGTGCTGATTATACAAAGCTGAAGCCACCACTTTGTTATGTAACTCCAAGTCTAGGAGGAACTTGCCTCACAAGATTGTGAAAGTGCACATAAAGGATAATACGATAACACACATCAAATATTAATGAGCATTGACACATAATCTTCTGTGTGCTTCAGGGCATTACGGCATGAAAGAAAAAGCACAGGAACCTTGGACAGTAATGCATTTTTGCCCCTATTTTCCCTTTCTTATTTTTTATTTTTTTAAAAAAGCTCTCCCCACCCCACATGCCCTACATTTAGCCAGAGTCATGCCCTAGCAGTAAGCTGACTGGTGCCTTGATGACGGCCTATTTAGTTGCAATAAAAAGCCGATTGGCCTAATGTGCAATCAAGAAAGGAGTGACATTTATTGCTTCAGTTTTATGATACTGTGAACTGAGCAGGATTTGGAGTCTTATAGTGCCTTCAGGGGGGCAGGAGATCACCAGCAATGAATCATATTTATACCTTTTCCAATTTCGTACTAGCATTTCAGCAATAAATAGATTGTGTTGTTACTCAGTTTTATGTAAGTATGTTTAAGAAAACAGGAATGTGACTTTGTTGTTCAGATACACATGTGTTCGCTACATAGAGCAGCTGAAAATAAATGTCCGTAAAAAGCTGAGAAAGCATTGTCCCATTTTCCATCAAACATCTGTGAGACACCAGGGCCAGAGGGAAGCAGGAGAGTCGTTGAAGGCAGATATATAAGCCCCAGAATGATCCTGGCTTTGTTCCCTACAAACTGAGCGGGGTGTGGTTCTGGCTAATTAGAGGCACCTGATACCAATCAGGGGCTAGCTGATAAAAATCCTGGCCCCAGCAAGAGTGTTGTGGGCGGAGCAGAGGAGAGTTGGAGGAGCAGAGGAGAATTGGAGGAGCAGAGGAGTGTTGGAGGAGCAGAGGAGTGCTGCAGGAGGGCGAAGGAAGTAAAATAACAACAAAGAGAGGTAAAAGAATACCGAGAGGGGGAAAAAGCCTAGGGGAAGGAACTGTTGCCGGTGGCATTACCAGCAGCATACAGCTGCCTTCCTAGGGTCCCTAGGCTGGGGCTCGGAGTAGAGGGAGGGCCCGAGCCCCTTCCCCCTCCTACTCTGTGCTGGCAGCGGAGTAACGACTGCCCAGAACCAGCGGCAGACAGGGCTTGCCTGGGCCCATAGCAAGACAAAGCACAGGACCCACAGGGACAGAGTGGACTGATTTGCCACACATCCCAGTAGCATGCTCCATCTCCCCTGTCCTGCTTTATGTTAAACTGTTAACTTAAAAGTGCACCTACCGTGGAAGGTTGCAGGTTCATTCATGGTTCCGTAAGGCAACATTAAGGTCACAGTTTCGTTCACTAAACACGACTTTTTTTTAAGTGCCTTAAATATAAACATAACAAGAAATAAATATCGACAATAAAATATGTTTGGCCTCTACTGTTTGCAAAACACTGTGGAGTAATATGTGCCCTCCTTGAACAGGACAGCAGCAGAGTTATTGTCCTGCCAACCTTCTTCCAGAGAGGTCATTGTACCCATATATAAATGCTGGACAATCCCTGTTTCCTTCCCATGGAGCAAGTGCATTCCTTGCTAGATCTTGTGATCTCTTCCATACAGCAGTGCCATGCCACTACTAGAGCAGAGGTTCTCAACCCCTGGCCTGCTGGCCAAAAGTGGCCCGCAGGGCTTTTTAAAATGGCCTGTGCTCAGCTGTCAGGCCAGTGCGGCTGCTGGGTGGGAGCCCTGCTGAGGCCGCCCGCTTCCCCTCCGGGTTCTAAAAAGTATATTTGTGGCCCTCAAGCCAAAAAGGTTGGGAACCACTGTATTAGAGGGTGTGTAGTTACTGCAGACACAGAAATACTAGAGGGCAAGTTCAAGGCCTTGAGGAATATAAAGATAATCCTGTTACATTTTCATTAAATAGCTGGATCCTGTGTCAGATCAGGAGCTCTCCATTTTACCTCGCCCATGTGGAAAGTGGAGGACCTTTCAACACAATCTTCCTCACTTCTTACAATGCCACCAATGGGTCTCCTCAAAGTTGGGATTTGCTCAGGGGCTGATGGGTGGGAACTGGATGGGCTGGAAATTGGAAATAGATGGCCCACTGTTAGCTGGAGAAGGGCACATCATTCCCCATTGCATCTCACTCCCCACTGCACTCTGAGGAGGTTACCAGAAAAAAGTAAGAAACAAGGTGGGGAAGATATCTTATTTTCTGAGTTTACACAGAGATCTTATGCAGCTCTCTGTAAACTCAAAAGCTTGTCTCTCTCAGCAACGTGCAATAGCTAGTAAAAGATATTACCTCATGCACCTTCTCTTTCTTGTATATTGGGACCAACACACATACGACAACATTGCACAGGAAAAAGTAATAGAGCTGAGGCCTGTTCTGTGGTATTCCTGAATCCCCTTTGGAGAGGTGTGCCCAGGGCAGCCAGACAGGGAAGGTAGTCCGGGACACAGAGCCAGCACCGGTTGTCCTGGCCTCTTGCAGAGCCCCGTAGAACTGTGAGGAACACATTTTGAAGACATGCTCCACAGATTAATTTATGGAGCGCACCCACACTCATGGAGCAATTGCAAGAAGATCCTTGCAAGTTTTCTTTCACTTAATCCTTTTCCCAGGTTTTATGGGAAGGGGCAAATTGGCCTCCCTGCATGTCATTCAGATCTCAGTTCCCACTGCGTGCCCCAATGTTCTTCTTCTTGGATCAGCAAAGTGATGACATGAAACAACAAATCAAAGCTTTACCTTTGACTCCCACCTTTCTAGTGCCACAGCACTTGGTGAGCAAACCTGACCGTTTTAAGAAGGTGACCATATCCAGGCTTGCTTGCAAGGTGCTTCATACAATTAGGTACTTTTTCTCTTGAAAATATGAAACACGGAGACTAATTGCAATAGTTCAGATTTCTTAATTGGTTTCAAAATATAATGAGCAAACAATCTTTGCAGTCTGAGGCACATGGCAATAAAAGATTCATGCCATTAAGAACAATCTTAAATGTTTACACAGAGACTGCTGCTCGTGCCTTGGTTTAGCACAGACTGCAGCGATGTGAAGGACGCATGAAGTGTAGGTAAAATGTAGCAAAGCATTTTTTTAATCTCTGGGCTTCCTACGCTACATACCTGCTGATCCTTGAATTTAGGATGTGCATATCATTTAACTGATCTTGTTCCTACTAAATTAGTATAAGGGTTTTGGATTTTTTTGCTGTTCTTTTTCAAAAACATATCATTAGCTGTGTAGTTATCTGGTTTCTCCAGATAATTGGAGAACTGGTACTCAGTTCAGCATAAACTGTCTTATACAACTTTGTCAGTTCCTTTAAAGAGGAACAATATTTTTAAAAATAAAATGAGACATTTACTTTGCCCCTAAGGTGTTAGCATACAATCCACTGTACCGTTGAGGGCACCAGAGACATGTGCAAGTTAGATGAAGGTTGTATTATAATTGGTACCTTGAATTGTATAAGGGAAGCAAAGACATTTAATACAAGGGGTTTTATTTTATTTGAAAACTCATTAGAAACGATCCAAAACAAATGAAATGAAAATTTAAGGATCAGCTTTCAGTGTCTTGCATAGTGGATTAGATGTGTTGTTCTCAGCTGTCCAAACTAGAGTCAGTCCTGCAAAATCATCGATATTTGGGTTCAGAGCCTCACCTAGTATAAGTCAGTGTCACTCCATTAATGAAGCTAGCTTGCGATTTAAATGTAATTACTCACACGAGTAAAGTTTACCTGTATGTGCAAAATCAGGCCACAAACAGTTTCTAAATAACCTGTGCGAGGCTGCCATGATAAATGCATTTTCAACATCCGTATATTTTTCTTTAATGTTGCAAGTGATTTCCTGCTATTAAAAAGCAGAAGCATGGCAGCTGTACAATTATTATTCCAGCTCCTGGCTTTATCCCACAGTCATACTTCTCTGTTACATTGCATTTGGTATGCAAGGCAGGGCAGCAATAAATATATTCAACATTTTAGTGCATTTTAGCTTGACATATGTCCAGTAAACAGCATTTTGGTCTATTGAAATTAAAAAAAAAATCACTTGATTATTCAGTGCTTCTTTCTGTTACGATGCTTTGGGGTCCTTCAAATCATTTTCATTATGTACTATATAATAATAAAAATCTCTAAGCAGTTCCCTGATATTTTCTTGCATGTGTGTGTGATTTCTAATTGTTTGAATAACAGCATGCTGTTGAAATGCCATGCAGAAACATAGCTGCACCCTTAGGGAATCAAGCTTTTCTCCTTTTCGTCTTAGTGAAGACAAACATTTGAACAGTGAAAATAGGTAAAACATCATGGGAAGAAGCCACTTCAAAAATCAGATGTTTTTAACTGCTTAACACAGATACAAGCCTCTAACGGACAAAAATAAATACATAAATAAAAATAAAAAGGCACTTGAAATGAGTCATTTTGTTGTTTTTTACTCATGATTTTGCAGGAAAGGAAAAAGCTCTACAAACCCCGGGAAACAAATTTCAAATGCTATTTTTCTGCTGGCAATATTATTTTCATATATAGATATATATAGAGATATAATGTTTTTACAATCCCTCTAATGTTTTTCATAAGCCTGGAAATAAAGCAAAGTTAGTTCTTTGGATTTGGAGCATGTATATTTTTTAAGTCACTCAGATACATATCTTAAAAAAATATAGCAAGATTTCAGTCTGCTCCTTTGCCTAGGCAAATCTTGGAGTGTTGCTTGAAAATACTGCAAAAAAAATGAGTCACCTGACTCTGAAAGATGACAGGAAATATTGTCTAGTGCAATGGTTCCAGCCTGTGGCCTGGGGGTCAAAAGTAGCCCACGGGATCTTTAAAAGTGGCGTTTGGCTCCTGTCCCACTGGCTGCAGAAGAGAGCCACTGCCTGCGGGCTCAGGCAAAGCGTGTTGCTGTGGGGCTATAAGACCAGTGCAGCCTCCTTGCTACCGAGGATAGGAGATCGGCGCTCCCCCTCCCCCTTGCTGTAGCAGGGAGCATGGCAAAAAGCTCCTCCTGGGGTCCATAGATTCTGGGGTCCCTGTTGACAGAGCTGGATTAATGCAGGGGCTATAGGGGCTGAAGCCCTGGGCCCCAGCCTAAAGGGGGGCCCTGAGGTCCAGCCCCCAAGATCCCTGCCTGATCCATCCCCCTCCACTGTCCTACTCAGTGCCAGTGAGACTTGGGGGCTGAGGGGCACTGGGAGAGCCCCTGCCCTGCCAGTGTTGGGCGGGGGATGGGGCCGCCCTGGGTCAGAGGTGGGCTCCGCGCTCCCACTCCACCCTTGGGCCGGCTGGTTTGCCCGTGGGGACAGGGTGGGCCGGCACATGGTCACTCTTCTCTGGGGCGGGGCTGGCTAGCATGCGGTATGGCCTCTGGCTTGGCCTTCCAAGTTGGCCCTGGAGGGCATCCCCAGAAGCAGCACTAAGTGCTAGCTGGCCCCACCACCTCCAGGCCAGACCAAGCCAACCAAGGCTGGGGCCGGGGCCAGCGCAGAGCAGACTCTGGCCCTAAAGCCCCTCCCCCACCAGCGCTGACCCACCCCCAGGCCATGGTGGGAGGCCCAGGCCCCAGGCTGGGGGGCACTAGTGGAGGGCTGGGGCCCCAGTATTGGGGGTCTACCAGTGGGGGGCAGCCTGGAGCCTTGAGGCCCCTTAATCCGGCCCTGCCTATTGGAGCCAGAGGGAGAGGAGATCAGTGCTTCCTTCCACCAGCTCCAGCAGAGAGAAAAGCACTCTGCCTGGGTCCCTAGGCACTGGGGTCCTACTAGAGCCAGTGGGAAAGGAGCACTAATTTCCAGTTCCATGGCTACAGAAGGGAGCCACTGGGTAAGGACCCAGTAGGAGCACACAGGGCTATGGGACGCATGCAGTTTCCCTGCTGCACTCAGGGGGAAGGGAGATCAGCAAGGAAGCAGCCTCCTCTCTGAACTCCTTCCATCTGGCTGCAGTGGGGAAGGGAAGGACAATGCTGGTGGAGCAGCCAGGACCTACCATGCTTAAGGAGGAGCAGGACTCTAAAAAAAAAATCAGTGCCTTATGGCAGTGGTTTTCAACCAGTGTGCCATGGCACACAGGTATGCCATGAGAGCTGGCCAAGTGTGCAATGAAATTTTGTACAAAGGTAATGAAAATCAATGTAAAACAAACATTGTTTCATCTTAAACAATATTCTATCCAACCAAAATTACAACTCATAAAACTCATGAAAATGAATCATCAAATTAAAAGTGAGGTATTGGTCTTCCGAATTCCTGTGCATGTCTAGGGGCACCTGTACCTGTTCCATGGTCAGGAGGTGTAGAACTACTTGTAACCAACACGTGCCACTATAAAATGAGCAATTGACTTGCAATGTATAATGTTAACCAGAGCTACATTAAGTGAGCATCAACCTGACTTACTGCAGAATGCAAACTCTTTTGGGCTAGGAAACAGATGTTCCTTTTAATGGCGATTGTATTTCAATGTTCCTGCCAGTAGAGTTAACAAAGACACCCTATGTACCAAAAAGAAAAGACTTGCAGGAATCAATATGAAATAGAAAGCATTTTGCATTAATCACTAGCGTCTTTATGCCAGAATATTCTGCCATGGTAGCTTTAGATATAAATTACACGCCACATTCAGAGGCGTGTCTTTTGTATGGAAATGTCAATGTTCAAATCAGAAAACCGAGTTTCTGGCCAATGTGTTTCAGTTAAAACAATGTAAAATAAATTTTTCCCCAGTACTGGAAAATTTGAGGTTCTACAGTTCTATGAAGAATAAAGCAATTTTTCATTTTTGTTGTTTTTTTTTCCAAATGTTTTCTGCACAATGGAAGAAAATTTATCACTGGCAAAACTATCTTGCCTGGAGAAAATATATGAAAATTTTAGATTTATTCCAGGATGGAACATCACTATTTTCACTGTAAAATATTGTGTTCACAGATAGAGATGGCAAGATTTTACCCTTGCCTAAATTAGCACATGTAATCAAAGATCATGGCTTTTGCTTGCAAAAATAACAACACATTTAGATTTACATTTTTCTAGTTCCTGCATCATAGCCTGTTCAGTATGTGCCTTGATTTCTTGATGAACAACAATTTCTTTTTGTGGCAGATTTATTGCATAATCAGCTAGGCACAGGACATTAGTAATTTTCATTAAGTACCATTTTCATGTATCTGAAACAGAAATTTCCACTATATTTCTTTAGTTCCAAAAGCAAGTGACCAATGATTAATGTAGTCTAAATATGAATCTTCAATAGAAGTAGCACCAACTTGCTCTCAGATTACCAAACGAGAGAAAGGCAAATTAAAGTGTTTAATTAGTGAAGTGTTGTCACTGTGTACTCATGCTGAATAAAAATATTTTAGAACGTACTCTGTTTTAACAATATTCTCCTTATCCTCCAGCCTCCTCATCGAAGTCACATAGGGAGCCTTCGTCCTCCTACACAGAGAAATTCTCACCAATTTTCATTATTCCTCAGTAATATGTTTTTGAAAGCAAAGACAAAATCTTTGCCTTCAGATTGTAGTTCCTTAAAAAGTTGTAAGGCCCAGTTCACTTTTATCATCTATGTATCACTCTGATGATTATGGTATACTCCCATGCAGTAATTAAAAATAGAGAAGTCTCCTATTCCTTCTGGACAAAAAATTGCCCTCTATATATTCATAGCCTGTCTTAAACTACATTTCCACCCCTGTGGTTTTCAGTGATAAACTTCCATGGACACTGATTCTTTTCATCCTTTTTCCCATACTTTATACAGGCAAAGACCTTCTCAGTGCCCACTGTTTAACAAAGAGGGCTGTATCTACAAAAGTTTGAAAGTGAAGTCAGGGGCCTTTGCCAGTGTACTAGCCTTTCATTTCACTGGTAGAAAATGAGTTTGGCAGTAGCACCCTAAATTCATCCATATCCAGTTGCTGCCACTATGCAATTTCATACAATTTTTAGTGTTTCCTCCAGAGAGATTCAGAATAGAGTTGCACGCTCGCAGCTCAAGAAGCAAGCTGTGTAAGTACAACTGCATAGGGAAGCTTTGAATTGAGACTGCCACTTTGATGCTTTTCTCAAGCTAGTACTAGTCTCTTGCAAGCAATGCAGTGTGCTTCTCCAGGACATTACCCAACGTCTCATGCAACCATGGACTTCCTCCTAAATTAGCTTTGGGCTGACTTTAAGTCCTCATAATGTCGTGATTGTGACAAGAAAATTCTGGCTGTTTAAAGGACTTAGTCCAAAATCTCCCTGACTAGATTCCCAATCTGGTAAGAAATTCCTTCAGCTTGACAGTTCTGTTAGTTTTTTGCTTTAGCAATCACTAAACTAGTAAAGTAAAATAATGGAATGAAATGCTGTGTCCAGCTACAGCCAGATATAATCATAGAAAGAGAACTAAAATAAGCCTTTAAAAAGGTAGAACTCATCAGAAAATATGGCACTGACCCAGAAAATAAGACAGGAACAAAGTATGCCTTGTTTAAAAATAGTTTACAATGTCAGCTGTAAGTGATGTATGAGATCATCACTTGAAATGATGTATGAGACCATCACTTGGAATGTGTAGTGAATCCACACAGACTAAGTTGAGGATTTCCTACTTCCTCACAGAGGCCACAAAATAACAGCTGACATCTTGGAATTGCACCTTTCCCGCTGCTGCTTTGAAAGCTGTTTTTTTCTTATCGTAGAAGGCATATTTAAACATTGCACATGTCATTGATGTGTGCTCTTGGATACAGCTTCATCCTTTGAGCCCTGGAAGATCTTATTAACCTTCTCACTGGTTCTTGAGCCTGAGGAAAGCGCAGTCAGCCTTTATGTTACCAAGCTTTCTTCAACACTATACTTAGGAGTATAAAAATGAGATAGATTTATTGATGTATCTATAATTGGAAGTCATAAGCCATGATGATAAAATGGTCAAGTGATCAAATTACTTAAAATTAGAGACATGCTGAAGTGCCTCAGAGACTGGAAAACTGCTGCATTGGCATGGTCTGCAGTCAGACACACAGCCATTCAGTCACTTCTTTACACAGCTATATACATACTTCTCAGCCTCAAACAGGAGTCTGGGGTAACCTTGAGAATACCACTAAAAGGTCTTGAGTCAGATACAGCCACCATTGAAACAGATTGAACCAATTTGATTTTCACTTGAGAGAGAGCCAAAAGTTGGCCAGCTAGGAGCCTGAAAAATCAAGTGTTAACAGATCAAGTATGAGAAAGGAGAAGTATTTGGATAGGAAGGACTAATGAAAGTGGGAAAGTATCACAGCCCAGGATTCCTTATATGTAGGGGATCTCGACCCTCACATAATGATTCAAACCCTGTAGTTCATACTTAGATTTTTCTGAGGCAGAATTCATATTGACTTCATTGGAACTTTCATCTGAGCAAGGACTTCAGGATTGTCTCAATATTTTTTTAAAGGAGCAGGGTCATTTAGAAAACATGTTGCACTAAGAAGCTAAAGCATCTTCATCTGTGGCCCGCAGGACCCATCCCTTAATCTGCCCCAGATATGTAAACTGCTGTTAATTTCTTTTGTTTTTAATTCTACTGAACCACATTAGATATTAACTCATGAGTCGATGTGAGTGGGTGTACATAGATAAAGCTGTAGAAAGTGAAGATTGTATTGTAGAATAAGCTGTAGATCCTTGATGATGTGATGTAGAGGTCTGACTTGGGGGTTGTAGGTGATGACCAGTGGCATTCTGTTGTTTTCTTTCTTGGGCTTCTCCTGTAATAGTTGACTTCGAGGTACCCATCTGGCTCTGTCAATCTGTTTCTTCACTTCTTCAGGTGGATATTATAGCTTTAAGAATGCTTGATAGAGATCCTGAAAGTGTTTGTCTCTGTATATCTTAGGGCTTGGCTGTAGAGAATGGATTGTGTGGTGTGTCTTGGATGAAAGTTCGAGGGATATAGGTAACTATAGCGATCGGTAGGTTTATGGAAAAGCTTCAATGTGAGGAGATAAGACTTGAACTTTTCAGCTTGGAAAAAAAGACTACTAAGAGTAGATATAATAGAGATCTATGAAATCATGATTGGTGTGGAGAAAGCAAATATGGAAATGTTCTATATTCCTCATAACAAAACAAAACCAAAATGTAGGGGTCACCAAATGAAATTAATAGACAGCAAATTTCAAACAAACAAAAGGAAGTATTTATTCACAAAACTCCCAGTCAACCTTTGGAACTCCTTTACAGAGGATGTTGTGAAGGCCAAGGCTATAATGGGGTTCAAAAAAGAACTAGATAATGACATGGAGGGTAGATCCATCAGTGACTGTTAGCCACGTAGGCAGGAATTGCTGTTTCCCAGAGGCTGGGAATGGCTGATGGAATGGATCACTTGATGATTACCTATTCTATTCATTCCCTTTGAAGCATCTGGCATTGGACACTTTTGGAAAATAGAATACTGGGCTAAATGAATGCTTGGTCTAGTATGGTTGTTCTTATTACTTTCCCCCTTTCAAATTCAGCTCTTGCACTCTGTGGATAAAACGTCAGTATCTGTCTTTCACAATTGCTTCCTTGGGCACCATTCTTACTACTCAAGTCTAGTTAATTAGCCCTAGTTTGGTGGTAGCAGTCCACTAAGGCCAGCAGATAGAACTGCCTGTATTGGAAGGAAGTTAATGTTGGATAAACTTGGCTGCAGCTGTGAGCTGGCCTCTATGGCTATGTCTACTGGCAAGTTAGTTCGAATTAAGGAAGCTTAATTCGAATTAACTAAAGCCATGGCTACACTAGGCTTTCATTAGTTCGAATTAAGGGCTTCCTTAATTCAAACTAATAAGTTTGAATAGCCTATTCGAACTAAGGGTTAATTCAAACTAGTTAGTTCAGATTAACCAATGTGGCCATGTTAGCTCAAACTAATTGCTTAGTTCGAACTAACCGGCCCATTGAAATCAATGTAAATCACTTGAATGGCACTTGCTTAGTTTGAATTAATTTTTTCTAGTTCGAATTAAGTTAATTCAAACTAACTAATTCGGACTAATTTTAGTAAGTGTAGACATAGCCTATGTGTTTGGCTACAGACTCTTGATTAAGGTACCTTATTTGGAGAACTGCCCATTTCATTTCCAAATGTGCAGCTATCTCTGTTACTAATGTGCTTGACAGTCTTCATTTTGATCTCAGTTCTGCAGCTCTTCAATGCTCAGAGCTCCCAGTCAGATCAGAAGAGAACTCTAATCATTCTCAGGGAGCTGCGTCTCCCTTCTAACATGGTTTAAGTGATCATAAATGTGAGGCTTATTAGAACCTCCAGTAGTAAAAAATGAAGGCAATTCTTATGCCATATAAATCAAGGGATTAAAAAAGACAGTATTCCAGTAAAGCATGATCTCAATAAACAAAGAAAGACAATAGGCCTCTGTCACCACAGAGCAACAGAGCTGCTTCTAATGAGGTTGTTCCTCATGGTTTCTTAGTAATCGATGTGTGCCTTAGAACCTTAAATACTTGGAAAGTGGCAGACAATAGGTGTATTCATTGGCTCAGTGGCAGGACGCTTTGCTATTCAGAAAAGTGAAGGTTCTGACCCTCCTGAGCCACATGGCTGGTTCAGCTAATCAGGGAGCTAGAAGCAATACTGTAACAAATCACGTGACAAAACCCAACCAAACTTCAAAAACATGTCAGAAGAGCTGCTCTGACATATTTCCTGAGACTGACTGTAGCTAGTGAAAAAAGGTTTTGGATGCCTAAGTAACTGAGGTCTGGTCTACATGACAGACCTATATTGGTATAACTACATTGCTCAAGGGTGTAAAAACCAATACCCTGGAACAACCTAGGCCCTCATGTAAACAGCAGTATGTCGACAATAAGATTTCTCCTGCTGCATAACAACTGCCTCTCAAGGCGATGGATTAACTAAGCTGGCGGGAGAGCTTTCTCACTTCGAGTTGCATTAGTACAGCTATGCCCATGTGGCGTTTTAAACGTAGACTTTGTCCCTAATGGCCATTTTTCAGAAGTGACTTAGGTAGTTCAGAGCCTTAGCGTCACTGAGAGCCAATACAACTTTGGATCCTCGGTCAGTTTTGAAAATGTCATACTTTGTGTACAGTTTCATCTCTGACATGTGAAGAGTTGGAGAGACAAGGTAGGGTGAGGTAATATCTTTTATCATACCAACTTCTACTGGTGAAAGGTAAACTTCCAAGCTTCACAGAGCTCTTCTTCAAGTCTAAGAAAAGTACCTCAGGGTGTCACAGTTAAATACAAGGTAGAACAGATGGTTTAGCATAAGCAGACACACTGTAAAAGACCATTCAAAGTGAAGTATCCAGTTAACATCTCTCCATTCACAGGACAAATGGGGGGAGTGGCTAGTGCGTTACAGATTGTTGTAAAGAATTTTAAATCCTGTCTCTTTATTAAAGCCATGATTTTTAGTGTCTAGCAAAGTTATGAACATAAGTAGATCCCTGCAGATCCAAGGGTATCTACTTCAGATCCACAGGTATCTGCATCCGCAGATGCAGGTGCAGATATCCACTGTCCTAGTGTTGTGGATTGGCCCTCAGTTGCGGATTCTATTTTTATCTTCCCAGGGTACAATCAATTTCTGCTGCTGCTGCTGCTGCTGCTGCTGCTATGATCTGCATCAGCACCACACAGGGGAACAAGGAAGCGCTCCAGCCAATCCCAGCCCAGCTCTGATTGTGGTCTTCCAGCCAATCAGAGTCTCAGCCACAGCAGGCTGGGGCTTGGAGAGCCACCACTCATTGTCAGTCAGTCAGCATGCTGGTCTTTGATTGGCTCATTCCCCATGCCTTCCCCACCCACTTTGTCCTTTTCTGGTTTGCGGGTCATGTGCCATGCTGTCAATCAGAGATTTCATTGGTGGCCAAGGACAGCACAGCGCACAAACCACAAACAAGAAAAGGAGTAAGTGAGCGGGATCCATGTGTGGAATGAGCCAATCAAAGGCTAAAATGCTGACTGTGAGCCCAAGCTCAGTTGCGGATGCGGTTATGGATACAAGTAACCATGGCATGCAGATTGCAGATTGGATAAAGACTGACACTGAGCAGATCCGGATCCACATTTTTGTATCCACGCATGTTTCTAAATGTAAGCTCCCAGACTTATCTTTTGAAGGTGTTGTGCAGGCCTGCAGGTTTCATTTGAGGATGAGAACTGAGAGGATAGAGTGATGGTTTGTGAAAATTTTCTATCCATAAGTGATACTATGTTTTTTGTCTAATTTTTCTGTGTGAGTTTTTTTGAGATCACAGTGATTGTCTGGTTGTGCCCATATAGTTTTTGTTGGAGTACTGAGTGCAGTGGATGAGGTACACAACATGTTGTGATAAGCATGTGTAGGACCCATGGATCTTGAAAGATGCCTTGGGGGGGAGGGGCGTGTTGTGACAGGATATCAGCAATCACCACCTGATGGGCTTCTCCTGATGGTGGTGCAGGGAATTCATTCAAGAAGGCACCCTATCTGCGGCCTGTGCTCCATCTCTTCTTGTCCGACTGCCCAGCCCTCTAGCTGAGCACCTGTCCTTATTTCCCCTTTCCTACTGTCCTGGCTCTGCCACTTCACCATCAGTCGCCATTCCACCACTCCGCTGGCACTCTGGAGGAGGCAGGGAGGGACCCAGGTCGGGTCTCTTCTCAGGGCCCTGACCCAGGCACCATATATGCAGCAACCTCTGCACTTCTGCTTCCTCAACAGATTCCCTGACCACTTCCCTGCAGCCTGAGTAGCTTTTCTACCCTTGTATCAGACCCTTGGCCCCTACAAAGCCCCACCAGTCAGCCATTGTGCAGTCCTGGATACTGACTGCTTCATTCAGCTGGGCAGTCAGCCTCCCCACCCTGAGCTCAGTTACTGCCCAGTTCTGGCTTTGCGGCTCCCTTTTCTATAGGGCTCCCGTGTCCTGATGGCTCTCAAGTTGCTCTTGCCTATTGGCTGCTCCTCCAGGGGCCCTCTTAACCCCTTCCTAGCTGGTGCGGAAGAGCCACCCCATCATAGGGGTTTTGATCATTGTAGCAGTGGAGACAGATATGCCTGTGGGTTTTGCATCTGTCATTATGGCAGGGTCTAATGCTGCTTTGAGTTGGTAGGTCCTGGTTTGTGCGTCCTGGGAGAGTTAAAATAGCATCCATCTGTGATTATTCTAACACTGAATTGCCTATCAGCCTCACAACATTCATATCCAGGAGGTACCAGCATGATGCTTTTGTAAATGAGAAAAGAATATATTTGGATTTGGGAATGATTTCACTTCTGATTGGTTATTTACTTATCTTCTGGCTTTAGGATGAGAGAAGCTGTTGTGTAATTTTTTATGTCAATGTATCTTTAATTATGTGAAAGATTCCTAAAGCCTGGGATAAATATTATACATATTTTATATAATCGTAAATTGAAATAAAATGTGTATATACAGTGTTCTATGTTATGGATCAGTTCCTCAGCTGGTCATAATTCCATAGATTTCATTGGAGGCATGACAGTTGAGGATCAACCTGAATGTAATATATTTTACAATAGTGCATGTTTTAATTTAGTTTTACATGTCCAGTGGTTCTCCTTTTAATTTTTCTTCTGTTTTTTTTTTTTTCTTTCAATTTTTTTCCAGGGATTTTTTTTCCCAGTCCAACACTTCAAACAGCCCTTTGCTAGAATTTTCCAGTTTCATTCCATCCATCTTTATTGTGCAGCCCTGGAAGCCCATTTCAAGGCCATTTTATTTTTGTGCTTTATTTAAGATGTCATGAAAAGGCTTTCTTAGATTACCTCTTTTTAATCATTTCAGGTGTGTGTGCAACATTGACTGTTCACAAACCAACTTCAATCCTCTTTGTGCTTCCGATGGAAAATCTTATGATAATGCATGTCAAATCAAAGAAGCATCATGCCAGAAACAGGAGAAAATTGAAGTCATGTCTTTGGGTCGATGTCAAGGTAATGTTCAGAGCAAAATTCATTTCAAATAATGTTTTCAATTTTTGTGCAGAAATAAGAACTGGGGTTGCTTGTTATTAGGCACTTCTTATATTTTCAGTAGACTCTTCTAATTTATAGTACAGGGTGCCGTCTGCTAAACTGGGAATTCTGTTGATAACAGGTTTTGAAATACTGACCCATATCCTGAGCTCTGGCTGAGTTCTGGATGGTGCATCTCTAGAGGGAAGTGTGCAAAGGTGGCTTTAAGCAACTTTTACAACCTTCCTGACCACGCTCCTGGCCAGAGGCGGCCTTTGGGGTAGGTGAAGCGGGCGCACGCTTAGGACCCTGAGTAGTAAGGGGCCCCATTGCCTTCCTCACCTACCACAAAAGCTACGGCTGCCTTGGTTGGCAGCAAAAAGAGGAGCTGGCTCAGGGGGTTGGGGCCACATAGGGGGAGCTGAGGCCAGAGGGGGGGCAGGGCGGCGAGGGAGGGCCAGGGACACAGAGTGGGGCCCCGTGGGCCTATAGGAGGCCCTCACAAGCAGATAGGGGGGCCCACAATGGGCCTTCGCCTAGGGCCACCAATAGCCAAAGGCCGCCTCTGTTCTTGGCACCCCATTCTGAGGCCCTTCAGCCGCAGGGCAGTCCCTGGCAAGTGTTTGTACAGCATTAAGGCTGCTGTCTGTAGCTCATATCTATAACCCCAAGATGCATCCAGCTGCTAAGCATCATTGTGGCAAAAGGAACAGCCCAATCACACACTCTGTGCTGGAAGTTAGAAGGGAGGTGGGCATGGGATCAGATGCTGCAGCTCTTTGCTGCACAGGGAGTTCTCTGCACATGCGGTATCTTGCTTGAGGGATGCTTTGTGTCAGTGGAGCAGCACAAAACAGCCCTACTGGATCAACGATTTGGCCCAGTATCTATAGTGCTGCGTATGTGAGCACCATTGTTTGTTGTGTAGTCTGCATTGGATCTTTATGAGGCCAGAGTCACATAGTCCAGACAATGAATATGGCAACTCTCCTCTTCACAGAAAGGCATATTTACTTTCAAGAAATAACTCAACGGTTCTTGTTTGCCTGGCCGCATTCAAGATTTAGGATTAGGATTCAGAGTCATGTGTGTTCCAGCATAACCACTGAGTTGATTTTGTGCTGAATATAAAAATGGGAAAATGGGGTTTTAAATAATTTCTGTTAATAAAATGGCCATTGAGTCTCGGGATCTTAATAACTTCTTTTCCCCCTCAGTTTCTGACCTATAAATCCTAGGGACATCTACTTATATAGCCCTACTGTACCTGCACATTAAACATATTCTATTTATATTTCTATAAAATATTTCTTTAAGATGAACCCTCTTTTCCTGCTCACCATTTTTAGGTCAGATTATTAACATGTCCTGATTATTTAAAGTTACAAAGAAATCACACCTCACGGTAACTGAATCTGTGTCTCTGAAGGAGGTGAATCCATCTGCAGGCTCTGATCCTGCAATGGATACCTTATAGTCAGATCCTTGCTCCTTTGAAGCCAGTGGAGCTCTGCATAGGTGCAGGGATCTACTTGCTTACACGTGGTGATGTACAGAATTGGCCTTTGTTTTCAACAGCAGCCACAAACAACAAAGCAACAGGCTATATTTCTTTTTAACACAGATAACACAACTACTACCACAAAGTCTGAAGATGGACATTATGCAAGAACGGATTATGCAGGTAAGATTCCTATTATAATATCAGTATTTTGAGAAGCACAACTGGCAAAATCTATGGGAGAAAATTTGCTTTTCTCCTATGTTTGCAAACATGTGGGTGTCATAATTTTTAGTTTTTCTTGTTTGTTTGCTATGGAAAAATATTTTGAGGGGTTTTTTTCTTTTAAGTTGGAAACTGCCTTAAAAAAAAAAATCAAATGTCCCATCATCTCTGATGTACAGACACTTTAGGGGGAAAAAATGCCTGTTTTGACATTGAGCATTTGACAGAATGCATTGTTGGAAATCAGTACAACTTCCCCACTCAACCAAATTTTTGTGAGAACAACTGGATGTAATTAAGTGAAAACCAATAGTTTTGTATCGTTCCTCCCTAGAACAGAATAGATGCTATGTCATCAGGCGCTGTTATGAGAGACCTTATGTCTGTGTTTGAATGTAAAGTTAATAAGGTATTTATAATAGTTTTTAAAAAATGATAAATGGCTTTAATTTATTTAGAAGTGCCTGTTAAATTTAATGGCTACATAGCCTGATACAACATTTTTAATTAAAAACATGGACACGTTATGTAGGGTTTATCAAATTTTGTTTTGGGTGAACGTCTTTCTTTTTCAAATCTTCTTACTAGGAGGATTAATTTATGAGTAGCTTTTGTGCAAATATTCACAGCTTGACTTTAGAACTGTGAATAGAAGCATTTGGAGTGTTCCTGTTAAAAATGTGGCAAGCAATGTATAATTGCTTAAGCTTGTGTTGCTTTTGTATTGTGAAAATAGATCTTTACAAGGGAGAACTGTTGAGCTACAAAGCTCTGAATGCCATGTTTACCCTACTGATATATTGCACAGTGAAGATGAAATGCAGTTTATATCTTGGCGTGTTATTATTTCTCTTACTTAATATTTAAAAAACGTTTTATTCAGAGTTACAATAAAACATTAACCTGCTGCACCATATATTACTTATTCGCAATCAGATTAGTAGCCAGAACCTGGCTAAAAGTTGTGACTTACTGGCTGGGGAGCTATGATAGACAGGTTGACAACATTTCTAAGCATCTACTCTCTTTTTGGTGCTGCTTTTGTGTATATACTTGGTATGAAAACTTTTCAATCATATGGACAGTCTATATGTTACTGTACCAGAATTCCACAATAGGAGGATAGTTCACATTTTTCCAGTTGTCTGCAAAATAAAGTCTAGCTGATAACAATAAAAAATAATTAATTTGTTATTTTTTAGAAATGTAGATCCTTTACTGGTTCATTAAGTAAGCAGGTCAGGGGATCTCTAAGAAGCTGACATTTTATCATAAGATGAATTTCTTTAAAAATTTTCTTCCAAAACCATCTAATTCCTGGACACAGCCATCCGATGTGAATGTATGTTCCCCTTTCCCTGCAACTCCTCCAACACAGTGCCTCCCTAGCAACAATAAATATGATGAATCTTACCTAGAATCAAATGCCATCTCTTTCATTTAAAAAATTTCTTTGAGTAATGCAAACTGAAGATAAGTATCCTGTTGCCCATGGAGAGAGACACTCATTAAATCAGTTTCTTTATCCAGATTCCTTTCACGTCTTTTCAGCTTCACTGTTTTCCTATCAACATCTTTTTTCAGTCAAAATTGTTATTTCTTAGAAATTAAATCTTTTGTTTCAGCTTGCTCCTGAAACGCCTCAAACGTAGTTAAAGGTCTAAATAGAGCTGTCTTGTCACAATAAAATGTGACTTGTAAATATTGAAAATATGAGATCTTTATATTATTTAAATTTCTGCATATCTCTTCATATGATTTCAAATCTGAATCCAGGAACAGCTGTCTGAATGGAGTAATGTCAGCTTTTACCCACAATGAATAGTCACTTTGATATTTCCTAGAGGTAAATTCCTGATTATTAATTAAAATAGCAAAGAAAGAGAGCTGTGGTGACAGGAATTTAGAAAATTGGTCCAAAGCTAATTGGAATGTATATTAGAAAGTGTTCCCTGTTCTTCAGTTAATCCAGTTAATAATATAGGGTGAGGCATTCTTGGTGGTTATTCTATGTGGACAGTAAATCATGCAGGTAGAAAATGTTTATTCCATTCCCATTTTAAAAATGATGCATTAAGATTAAAAAAATACAGGACTAGTTTATGGAGCAATGAGCTGGAGGGGGACTGATTAGTAACCATGTAGAACTTAAACAGCATTAAAAGGGAGGACACAATGGGTTCATTTTGGTAGAAAGGGAGCAAAAATACACCAGGCCCCATATCTTCTCCATTGTCAAGGAGACTTTCCAAGAAGGTCTGACAGAGAGAGTGGGGGAGGAGGAGGTGATAAAAGTAAAACTTTTCAGAGTCCTCAAAAGCTTTAATTGATCCAAGCATTTCTTTCTGAGTTGCTCATCAGTTTTCTCAGGACACAGGCAGGAATGAGGTTGCATCTTGTTCTTGTGACAGGTGGGGGAGACAGCAAACTGGGCTGAAATACTTTATTTTAAATTAGAAATAAGGACAAGTAATGTTGTATTAAATCCTTTATCTTCCTTGCTTGAGACCTGAAGACAGTGATTTAAGTTCTCAGGTCAAAATTAAGGCCTGCAGCTCCTTTTAAAATGCGGTGCTAACCTATCCCAGTCTGCTGGCCCCTGGTGATTTAGCTTTAGGACGGCAGTGAACATGATCTGGTAGCTGAACAAAAAAGTCTATTTACGTGAAACCCAACTCAGCTGTAACAGTAAGGGAAAGAGCTGGAGGTTGAGAATTAAGAAAAAGGGGGAAATAACAGTGATAGCAAGATAGAGCGCCATTCAGAAGAAGATATGGTTGTGGGTGTAAGTCATGGAAAAAGAAGAATCACAGAAGATATGTTGGAATCAGAAGCAGGAAGGAGAGAATGGCTAGATATTGGTCAGGAAAGTCATTTTAATTTCCCTCTGGAGAGTACAGAAATGGTGTAGTATTTCCTGAGAAGAGAATTAATAGCCGCAACTAGTTGCTGAATTTAGAAGACAGGTTAGAGGTGATTAAGAAACATTTTGCAGGAGGCAGGGGCAGAGTTGAGGCAAAAAAATGAATAAAGGTCTATGTGTATGAAGAACTTCAGAGAGTTTTGTAGGGTACTAATGTGAACATTACAGAAAGTGGAAGTGACTGGGCTTTTTGGGGAGGAGAGAGGAGTGATGTCCAAAGAGAAAGGAACATCAGTAAAAGAGTCATTTTCCTCCCAGGCAAATCTTTTCTAATATCCCAGATAAGAAGTGATAATGTCATGGAGCTGCAGTTCCTATGTTGTTCCAACTCTCTGGAAGAGATGCACTGAATCTTAGTTCTTAAATTTGTGGAAACAGAGGGGATGCCCTACGTCATAACTCAGGAATATTTATTTAGTTATATAAAGTACATAGCCCTTGACTTTACTTATGCCTGGCTTGATTCAAAAATCACTTTATATATATATATATAAAAGTTCAAGAAATCCTGGTTTTATATTAGTATACTTAGTATAAGTTGATAAGTTAGCATAACTTTTATATTGGTAGCTGAAAGGCAAGGTACTTACAGGCCAGCATAAGAAATTACAAATAGCCTGTATGTAAAAGCTCTGCAAAAGGATGTAGTTATGAGTTATTTTTGAGGTTTGAAAATATTAGACAGGGTGGGTCTGTTTGTTCAACAGTCTGGGATGGAAAACTCCAGATAAGTTATTTTGGATCATGATACATAGGTCAGCAGGTGAATAACAATGCAAGGTGGGACCTTTGACATTTCGTAGAACACCACAAAACCCACAAAATTCATAAATAAGAAAAGGGGAAAGGCAATAAGGAATATTATGGTAGATAGATATTATACATCAACTGTACACACAAACCCCCTTAACCAATTACACAGATGTACCTCAACAATTTCTGGGGTAAGGACCCATATTTGGGTGATAAAGGAGGATCTAATCGAACCTATTTTTAGAAGGGTATAAAGGTATAGAGCCTGTTGCTGTAGGGGGCAAGAAATTTAAGGCATTAGGATTTGAAGAACTGAGACGCTTCCAGTCCTCAGTTTTCAGCTCAACTTTTCTCAAGAACATCACAGACCCATCTCACTTTTTCTTAGCTATCTAGTCTTTATTGTTTTAATAAGTTTAAATATATCAATTAGGGTTGCTAGACTCTTCACTCCTGTCAGTTTAAGGCATGAAACATCCTTCTGTAAGTACAGTACCTAAAACAGAAAACGTAGTTGTAGTTTAACAAACCATAAAATGCATAAGATTTCCTGTATGTTTAAAAATAGAAACTAATTGTAATTTGGTGATGTATTTACTGAATTAACCTTTCCTTAATTCTGTGCTCATCATTTATGCTTTTGGCAATAAAAGGATTTTATAAAGTAATTTAAAGTATCTGTGTGACAACTCCTCTTAACCATTCCCTGAGGGTTCCTAGTTCAAATTTTAAATATTTTTGTGGTCAGATTCAGGCAAGAACCCCAAATTCCCTGGCAAGATTTATTAGCAATCGCAATCCAAATTCCAAATCATAAAGAATCAGGCTACAGGTATTATAATTCATAACTAATTCCTGATTATTTCTTTTATGATTGGAGCTACATAATGGTCTTATGGGTTCCAGAAGAGAATCTGCCTCTTAGGGTGGGTCCTCCAACAGGGTAATTTGGTGTAGTTTCATTGACTTCAGGGGAGCTACACTATTTTATACCAGCTGAGGATCTGACTTCTTTTGTGTACTTAAATCAATTCTTGTTTAATGTTGAATCTCTATGAATGTTAATTGAGTTTTGCTAAGCATTTAGTTTAAAACCAGTAAACCCCCGATTCTCTAAAGAATCGCAAATTGAAAAATGGTAATCACCGCTGGGTGGGAGGGAGGGCGGGCAGCCGTGCGCTCCC
>ML685793.1:23410863-23461056 GCA_007922175.1 Pelusios castaneus | reverse complement strand
GCCTGGCCTCAGGAAGACGGGGATTCAGCTGCTGCGCGCGCAGCTGCGTCCCCGCCGTGCATCTATACATCTCTCGTTTAGGTATATAGATATGGTAAGATCATGAAGAACAACCCATTTGCCTCCTGTTTCATATAGTGTTCATGGAGTAACCTCTCCATGGAAAACTTTAGATTAAACTTAAAGGAGTCATTTTAGAAAATATCTAAAGCCCTTGGTAAATTATTATTCAAGATGGAATAGAGTGAAATAAAACTGAGGTTCATCGGAAGTTCAGGCTTCAGTTTTAGAAACACTTGCAAGACTTCATTGCTTGTGTTTCTCTAAAGTGCATTGCTGTTTGACTATATATAATGATTGTTTTAGGAATATTGCATATACTGTCTGGTATAGTGGGTGTAACTGTACTTTCCCACAAGGGGAATGCCGTATCCCTCATTGTGCTGATCTTTATGTGAAGATATGGCACTTCCTTCATTATAGAATCTCTGAAATAATACCTCCAGATTAATGACTCCAGAAGTTTAACCGAAGTCCCTTTGCAATGATTCCTTGAATCACTGAGTACACCTGATGTCTTGTCTACACTACAGATGTATTGCTGCTATAACTATATCAGCAGAGCCACCCTAATGCAGACACAGCATATGTCAAAAGGAGTTTTTCTGCCAGTATTGGAGTGCCACATTAGTTATATAATTCTGAAAATATTTAAAAATATATCTTTTAAGTTGCAGTTAGTGCAGTGTGTTTCTTTAAAATTTCCTATTGTAGGTAAGGATGGCCCGCTGTTTTTGAGCATGGAATTGTCAGGTTTTATTTTGGTTCTTTTCGGTTAGCATATCCTGGTACCTTTTTAGACCCAGGTTATCAAGTACTTTTTATAACAACTAATTTTTGTTTCTTTATGCTCCACTTTTATAACGGCTTCTTAGAATCTGGGTATTAGCCATTTTGCCTGTACTGGTGTTCTCCTTTTTCATTGGACAAACACAATTCTTTTTTTTTGCCAACCTACTGTTAAGACTATCCCAATACGACTGGGCCATTTTCATTAGAATAATTAATAATTACATTGATATAGTGTAGTTTTTGCTAGGCCTTTGCAAACCAGGCATTCCTGACTTCTTCAAGGAATGAGCAAGTGAGCACATCCATCAGACATATGATAGAAACCTTTCCTCACCTGCAGCTTTAGAAGAAACTTAGGAAGATTGCATATAAATAAGAGGTGGCCACGCACTAAATAAATACATTATTCAGCAAGTTTTGATGTTTTTCCGTCACATAATTTAAATAATAAAAACACGTACAATATTTGGACACTTAAACAGCTAATTGAATGCTGCTAAGCATATACATACATTTTCCTTGGTATTTAACTACCTGGAATTATAGTATAACGGTTCTATAAACTCCACCTGACTTAAAAGTCAACAACTCCTATACTTTTATTTAAATGTTGGTTACATTCACAAGAATATAATTCCATTAAATATATATCAGGTTTCTGCATAGTGGAAAACAAAGGCAATGGAAACTATCTATGGAAGAAAAATATTTACAACTTTGAGGTCTAATGTAGGTTTTCACCCTATCCAGACATGGGGGGGTTTTTTTCCCCATCAAAATATGCCTGTAATTTGAGGGGCCCAATCACTGCTATGGCTGGTGAAACTTGAAAACCAGGGGACCCAGCAGTCTCTTCCCCAGCCCGTGAGGGGAGCTGAAAATTTTGCCAGGCTGTGCCTCTCTTCTGAATGATTAAGGAGCTGACAGACCAAATTTGAATGGTGCTGTTTCCCCCTGCACCACCACCACTCACTCAGATTTGACCTAGCTGTCCCCCATCAGAACAGTGAAGTGGTAGGCCATTTTTGGTTACCACTGTGCACCTATTTGGCCTCTTCATCTTTTTCAGTCCCTCCTGTGCCCATGAGCACTGGGCACCCCCAACCCTTGAGGAGAAGTAAAGCCAGGGGTTCTGAGAACTGCAGGTCACCAGGATGGTGGAATGATTAGATCCAGGCAATCCGTGCTTCCTAGGAAAGCAGAGACACAGAAGGAGGAAGGAGTCCAGGACTCCCAGAAATGCCTGGCCCCTGATGGGCATGGCGTTCTTCATCCTGACCTCGTCACTGGGTGTGGGGCAGGAAAACTGTAGGGCTGGGTGCGGGACTAGATCTTAGAGTTGAGTATGGGGGCAGCAGAGGGGATTGTGTGTAGAGCAGTCTGCAGGGGTAGGAATGCGCATCTGAGTCCAGAAGCAGCATGAGCAAGTTCAGGACCGGGTATGGAGATGGTGAGATAGGGGAGTGTGCGGGGTTGGATGAGAAAGGAGACTGCAAGAATGGGAGCTTGGGGCTGGGTTCAGGAGGAAGCAGAATAGACTTGGGCCACCTCTTAGGAAAATTCTGGTTGTGCCCTTGTGACATGAAGATCCTATGTCACATCTCCCTCTCAGTGTGTTGTGTTTTCTGACCATTCAGACTTGTAGCTGATTACATGTAACCTGAGCCTAAATTCAACACATATATTCAGAAGACCAGATCAGTGCTCAGTGCAAAAGTTAAAAATAACTTTGCATAGGTGAGGTGCTTCAGATATGGTTGGTTTTTTTCAGCCTGAGCCACTGATCCTGACACAGGGCCTTCTCAAGTAGGAAAACGAGGCAAAGAGCCAGGATGTAGCTCTTTTAAAAGTGTGAACAGTGTCATGAAGAATGAGCGCTCATTTCACAACTAAGGACCTTGACAGCTATGCACAATCATCCGTAAAATATAGTTACCCACCAAGAAGATGGAGTGGGAGCTACCAGTAACAGCTGGAAAGCAAATTTGTAGACAGATATTATCTTTATCACACAGAGAGAAAAAAGAGCAAGCAAATGAATAAGACAGCAAAGCAAGGCAAAGAGTATCTTTAAAATTGTAAAACAGCTAAAGTGGCAGTAGCCTGAGCAGATTGGAGCAAGAATCAATGGAAAATGCATTTCCTTTATGATGGAATAGAGACTAATATATAGCAAGAGCAGAAAGGTTCACAAGCCAAGATGACGGAAAGACAAGTTCATAGACTAGAGAATAAGTTTGATCTAGGAGGAGGAGATTTTTGGTGACACAGTGGTGAGTAGTCTGCCTTGAGGTAAACCAAGTAAAACTGAGGATGGCAGTTCAATTCAAAGTCATTCTGATTTTTCAAGGTTATTTATATTATCATTAATTTGTACTACAGTAGCACCTAGAATCCACAAGTGAGATCAAGGAAGTATTGTTATCTCTATTTTACAAATTGGAAACTGAAGCATAAAGAGACATTTGCCTGACACAAGAAGTCTGTGGCAGAGTTTGAAACTAAATCAAGGTCTGATGAGTTCCAGGCTGGCACTTTAACCACTAGTTCAACCTACCTCTCTTACATGCACATATAAGAATGGCCATTCTGGGTCAGCCCAATGGTCCATGTAGCCCAGTATCCTGTTTCTGACAGTAGTCAGTGGTACAAATTTTAGAAGGAATGAACAGAACAGAGCAATCTGTCGAGTGGTGTAGCCCCTGTCATCCAGTCCCAACTTCTGGCAGTTAGAGGTTTAGAGGCACCCAGAGCATAGCATCCTTGGTTAATAGCCATTAATAGACCTATCCTCCATGAACTTATCTAATTGGTTTTTGAACCCTGTTATAATTTTAGCCTTCCCAACATCCCCTGGCAATGAGTTCCACAGGTTGAGTGGACATCATGTGAAGAAGTACATTTTCATGCATCTGATGAAGTGGGATTAAACCTATGAAAGTTTATGCAATAAATAAGTTGGCTAGTTTTTAAAAATGCCACAGGACTCCTTGTTTGTTTTACTTCCTTACATTTATTTTAAACTTGCTGCCTATTAATTTCATGGGGCGACATCTGGTTCTTGTTTTATATGAAAGGGTAAATAACACTTGCTCCACACCATTCATGATTTTATACACTTCTATATATTCTACTCTTTGTTAACTTTTCTAAGATGAAGAGTCCAAGTCTCTTTAATCTCTCCTGATAGGGAAGTTATTCCATATCTCTGATCACTTTTGTTGTTCTTTTCTGTTCTTTTTCCAGTTCTGATGTATCTTTTCTGAGATAGGGCAACCAAAACTACATGCAGAATTCAAAGAGTAGGTGCAAGCTCACCAACGGGGGGCAGTGGGGGAAACTGCCCTGGAGCCCAGCTACTATTTTAAAAGGGCCCAGGCCATGAGAAGCAGGTGAAGTTTTCCCTCAAGGAGGCTAGATCCCCATCCCACTTCTTCCACCTCTGACTCTGCCCACAGTCCACCTCTGCACCTGCTCCACCTGAAGTGACAGCCCCTACTTAGCCCACTTGCCACCATGTTCCTCCTTCCTCCCCACAAAGTCCCTTCTCTCTTCCTCACCCATCTTTCCCTGCTTGGCCTCCCTGCTACTACCTCCCTGCCCAGTTCCCCCTACCTTCCATTGTTCCTCACCACATGCATCCCTGTTCTCCCCCATTCATCCCCTGCTGCTGCTCACTACATACCCCCTCCCAACTCAGTCTCCCTGCTTTTGCTTGCCCCCTGGGGAGAAACGGGTGTGGAAGGGAGGAAGGGGATCAAACAGGGGTGAGGATAGGATGTGGCAGCAAGCAGGCTGAGAGAAGGAGGGGAGTGGGACCTGGGGTGAGTGTGGGCAGAGCCTAGGGAGGAGTTGGGGTAGGGCTATGGGTGGAAGAGCTGTAATGTGAAGCTAGTCTCCCTGGGTACATCTACACTGGCAAGTTAGGTCAACTTAAGGATGCTTAAGTCGACCTAAACAAAGCCACATCCACACTGGATTTTTATTAAGACAACTTAAGCATTTCTTTAAATCGACTTAAGGAAAGCTTAAGTCGACTTAAAAACACCACCTCTTTAGGTTGACTTAAGGCCAGTGTAGACAGGGATTAGTGCTAAATTGACTTTATTAAGTCACCTTAAAGCTGGTATAAATGGCTATCTCTGCTGTTAAGTTGACTTAACAAGGTCGACTTCACTTTTCAAGTGTAGACATAGCCCCTGAGTGAAAGCTTCACAAACATCCATGATCATTAACCTCAGCCACCCCTTTCTTAGGGGAGCAGAGGCCACTGACAGTTCTGTCCTGCAGCCCGGATATTGCTGTCAGAGGGCCTGTATGCATGTACGATGGATTTATGTAGTTACATTAAGATATTTTCTGTCTTATTCTCTATCCCTTTCCTACTGGTTCTTAGCATTCTTTGCCTGCTGATGCACATTGAGCAGATGTTTTCAGGGAATTATCCACAACAACTCCAAAGTCTCTTTGCTGAGCAGTCATAGCTAATTTAGACCCCATCATTTTGTATGTATATTTGATATTATGTTTTCCAATATGCATTAATTTGTTTTTATCAACATTGAAGTTCATTTGCCATTTTGTTGCCCAGTCACCCAGTTCTGAGTGATCCCTTTTTAACTCTTTGCAGTCAGCTTTGGACTGAGTATCTTGAGTAATTTTGTATTGTCTGCATTCTTTGCCTCCTCATTGTTTAATCCTTTTCCCAGATTATTTATGATTGTTAAACAGCACAGGTTTCAGTACAAATCCTTGGGAGTCCCCTCTGTTTTCCTCTCTCCACGCTGAAAACTGGCCACTTATCCTATTCTTTGTCCTTTGAACTACTTACTGCTCCATGGGATGATCTTCCATATTATTCCATGACTCCTTACTTTGCTGAAGAGCCTTTTGTGAGGAATCTTGCCAAGGACTTTGTGAAAGTCTAAGTACACTTTATCCACTGGATCACTTTTGTCCACATGTTTGTTGGCCCCCTTAGAGAATTCTAATAGATTGGTGAGGCATAATTTTCCTTTAAAAAGTTGTGTTGACTCTTCACCAAAATACCATGTTCAAATGTGATAATTCTGCCCTTTACTATAATATTTACCAATTTGGCTGATACAGAGGCTAATTTAAGCAACAGGTTACATACCACAGTTAATAGTTCTGCAATTTCATAGTTGAGTTCCTTCAGAACTCTTGAGTGAATGCCATCTGGTCCTGGTTACTTATTAATTTATCTAGCTGTTCAAAAATCTCATTTATGGACACCTCAGTCTGGAATTGTTTTTCAGGTTTCTCACCTAAAAAGAATGCTAGATGTGGGACTCTATATCACATCTTCTGCAGTGAAGACCAGTACAAAGAATTCAAACAATGAGTCTGGTGGCACTTTTAAAGACTAATGCAATTCATAAATTTGTTAGTCTTTAAAAGTGCCACCAGACTCATTGTTTGTTTTGCTAGACTAGAGTAACATGGCTACCCCTTTGGAACAAAGAATTCAGTTACCGTCTCTGAAAGGCCTTGTCTTCTTTGAGTGCTCCTTTAGCATCTCCATCACCCAGTGGACCCATTGGTTTGGCAGGCTTCCTTCTTCTGATGTACTTACAAAAACTAACAACAAAGGGTCTGCGGGGTTATTTTTTTGTCACTAGTTGCCCTTCAAATTCTTTTTTAGCCTGACTAATTATGCTTTTACATTTGACTTCTCAGAGTTTATGTTCCTTTCTATATTTCTCTGTAGGATTTGACTTAGAATTTTTAAAAGATTACTTTTTGTGTCTAACTACTGCTTTTACTTTGTTGTTTGGCGATGGTGGTATTTTTCTAATGGCTTAGGTATCTTAAATTATATTTACAAAAATTATTTTAAAAACCTGTCGTCATTTTCATATCTCCATAACTGAAGAGGTGTGGGGGGCTCTGAAAAGAGAGAGCTGCTATTTTAATGCTACTGCCCAGCAAAAGTTCCTCAATGAATGATCCATTATGAGATGTTAGTTACACCTAATGGAGCCAAATTCCCATTGTATTCAGTAGAAATCAGATCAGCTCCTAAAACAAATGGATAGATAAGTTTCTGTAACATGCGTTATTACTGCAGAGAAAACAGTGGGGCTTTAACCATTAAGCTAAAATTTTCTCCACTAGAAAAAATCCTGTCTATATGGTAGTGGTTGTTCATTTGTTTTTTGCATATTGTGCCAAAGAATTTAATAGGGAAAGCTATTCCTGCTACAGAATTCTATAGAATGGTTCAAAAAAAAAGATATAGAAAGATTGTCATTTTTCATTATACTACTATCAATTACAAGTGAGTCTGCCTGCAAAATCATGAGATTAGCTTAAAAAATATGAGATTTTTTTAAAAACAAATTGTGTGTATTTATTTTAGTCTCATTATTTAAATTTAGGATGCACTCATCATATTTTCAGGCTTTTTCCATAACTATGATGGCTAGATACTTTTAAAAACATTAAAGCTGATATTTTGATATAATTATATGAATCTGGGACCTTCAGTTTTAAGAAAAATGCCAAATATCCTGATTCTTATAATAAAATTACAAGAGTTGGCACATTGATTAAATTATATAGATTTTTAGGGTGATTTCTATAGACTATTATATAACTCTCTAGAACTCTATTAGTTGTGTCCCTAGTAAGTTCTATATTATTCTTTTTTATGAGGGGAGGGATGGGAAAGAGCTAACTAGATACAGTAAGATGCAAGTCCCACGTACAAAGTCCATGCCAAGAGATGTGCATTGTCACACTTCTTGTGGCCATGTCACATGCTTCAGCAATATTTAGTTTCACCTGAAGGGCATGTAAGACTAAAGACAGACTCATGAACATTCTAATAAAAATACCACAGAGAGAAAGCAAAATTGCTCATTTAATACATCAATCATGAAAAGATAGCTCATTTTTTATGAGTGTTCTCCTGTAATTCTGAATTGCCTAATGACAAGCTTATATGTGGTCAAATGTGGTTGCCTGGTTTGTTTATTTGAAATTAATGAAAGATACAGTACTCCTTTGTTTAATGTTCCCATTGTTGCACTCACAGAGCCTTAAGTTGTTAGAATTAAAACTGAAATTGACTCGTGATCATTAAATGAATTTCTGGACATCTCTTTCCCACAGACATCTCTAGTTTGAGAATAGTAGTAATTTTCAATAGGATGTGCTTTTAAAGCTCAGTCCTAATTTCCTTATTAATGAATTTGGACCATAAGTTTCATAGAATTGGTTTGTGCCTCATTTCCATAATGAACTAATTCAGTTATGCAGTGAATGAATATTAAAATGAAAGCTGTTTGGTTTGTCCACAAGCACGTAGCCTGAAAACACAATTATGTCTGGACTAATAATTTGATCTGTAGGAAATAAATAAACAGCAAATGCAAGCACCAGCTTGTCGCACCAATATTGGCACGAGCAGTATAATAAATAAAAGGTTGGATCAGGCTATTACAGTGTCACCAGTTTGCCTGAAATATTTAAGTCCTGGAAATGAATTAAGGTGTCAAATTTCTTTGAGATTTCTGCAGGGAAATTTTGCTATACAAGTATTTTTTCCCCTATGGGGTTTGCATTAGAGTTGTGCAAAATTCATAAAGCTTACTACAACTCTGGTTCACAGTTTTTCCACTTCCTTTCTCCCACTGTATGTTAGTTGTTTTTTTCCCTATAATATCATATAACCAGTCATCTGTAACATTATGTTATGTTAGTGGTTATGGATAAACACAGAGACACAGTATTTGCAATATAGATGAGAGATGTATACAGAAGAGCTAGCTAGCCTCCGCTCACGTAAGTATTCCTGCAATTTTTTTCCATTTATGCCCCAGTTCATAAATGCATCATGCATCATTTATATTTGTTTCTGCTTATCTGAAGTGCTGAAATCCCTCCTCTTAAACAAATTAGAGGCCATTAATGCTAATTCCTTTTTCCCCCTCTACACATCTTTAATGTAAGTATCAGTGCTATACTCAAGAAACTGAAATAAGCTCAAATCGGGGTTGGGTTTGCTGAGAGTAGACTTTCCCTTCTTGGACATGAAAATTAGAATCTTAGGTTTAAATTAAGCTTGCTTTGACATAACTTGTAACCTTTTAAACAGTTAAAATTGTTCTTTGTTTTTAACAAGAGATTCTTTTTAAATATGACATTGGTTGGAGAGAAATGCTGAGAGAGTGAACACAGAAAGACTGCTCAAATACGTGTTTACTTTACTTGCTAGTGACGCTATTTGTAGTGCTCTAGGTAAGGTTATGCTCCCACATTTGCTTTCTAAACCTTTGTTTTCAGAGGTTTATGAAGATGTGCAAACAGAAACATGGCATACAAAGATTACAAGATTTCTGTGCAAGAGTTGAATTTTCAAGATGTGCAGTAACACATAGCCACATGCAATATCAGGGTTTGATCCCAGTAAAAAGATCTGCAACTCTTACTCCAAAGTTGTTTATATAAAATTAAGCCACACAGATTCATATTATAATCAGCAATGTATCTTCACCACCCCCTAGACTGAACATACTTTAAAAACTGTTTTCCCCTTTTTTGTAAGTTAAATCAACAGCTGCTTGCGCCTTTAATGTATAGTATTCTTTGTTAATTCCATCTGAAAGCATGGGAAGAATCCTTCAAAGGACCCAAGAGACTTTTACAGGCCTACACCTTCATTTATCAGACAGACACAAACCAGTTACATGTTACACTGCAGCTTTTAATTTTTCTCTTTTGTATCCAGAACAAATATGTATTCCAATTCCCTTGAAAGAAAGAGGAAACAAAATATCTGTAGCAGAATTGCAGGAAGTATGCATAAATATATTTAATATAAAATATTTATTCCTTAATCTTAATAATAAACAATTGGCATTGGAGCCAGCATCACAAATAACTCTTTCTGGTGCTTAACATTCATGTTTGATGATTGAGTTTGATTTTATTTTCATCTACACATGGAATTGTGATGTATAGCATTTCATTTGCCGTTATATATACAAATTTAGATACGTGCCAGATTCACTCTTTTTTCCATTCATGGAAACACTGAATACTCTGGTACACATTTACATCTTTGGAGTACAGCATCATCTTTCCCTCTGTATCCAAAGAAAACTATCCAAGACCTAGTTCCAAAGAGGTAGCTGTGGTAGTCTAGTTCAGCAAAATAAGCAAGGAGTCCTGTGGCACTTTAAAGACTGACAAATTTACTTTTAGCAGGAGCTTTCCTTTGTGAAGTCCCACTTCGTCAGATGCTAGAAAATGGAAAACTTACAGTATGGGAGGGAAAGATAAATCCTGTGATTACATTTCACTGCATCAGGTCAGATTACTTCAGCAAATCAATCAAGTGGTATAGCTTCAAACAGTGTGGAACAACATATCAGAAAGTGGTGAGGTTGAGAGAGGTGAGAATCACTGTTTATAATAAAAAACAAAGAAGGAGTCCTATGGCACTTTTAAAGACTAATGTTTGTAATGAGAAAGCTAGCTGTTCATGTCTCTATTCAAACACAAGTTGATGGTGTCAAATTTGCATATGAAATTTAACTCTGTGGTTTCTTTTTGAAGCTATGATTTAGAATTAGTTTGTTTAAGAATTGTAACAGACATGTCTTTCAGGGAGTGACCGGGGAGACTGAAGTGGTTCCCTGTTAGTTTTTGAATGTTCCCATTTCTGATGTCAGATTTGTGTCCATTTATTTTGTGCAGAGTTTGTCCAGTGTATGAGGCAGGGGGGCATTGTTGGCATATGATGGCATATATATCACATTGGTGGATGAGCAAAGCTTCAAATCAGTGGGGTTTTTTGTTAAAAAAAGGGAGGGGGGTGCCGCTACTCATAACTTGATAGTAAATTTGAAAAATACCTCTCCCACCCCTCTTCTTCCTGTGCCACCCCTCTTCTTGCAACAGTGCCCTCCTTTCCCTGCTGACCCCCTTTTCCCCACCCTACCCCCCCCCCCCCCGAGCTGGACAGCAGGGCCAGCAAAAAAAGTTCCAGTACTCCGTACCCCTGCCTACCATCACAAAAAAAGCACTACTGCAAATAGAAACCCCAGAGGTAGAATTCATATGCAAATTTGACACCATAAACTTGGGTTTGACACCATCAACTTGGGTTTGAATAGAGACATGAACTGGGTCGGGATTTCACAATGTTAGGCTCCATCTGCCCTTTTGTAGACTTTAGAATTTCTAGTGAGTTAGTGGCATTCTTCTTAGTGCTCTGCTAGGGATGCCAGCCTAATATAGAAGCACTACCACTCTCAACAGCATGGAACACTAATTTGAATTAAGTTAATTAATGCTGCAGGCAGCCGCAGTAAACTTTACTGCATATCAGTGCCATTCTAGGACATCCACTTGCTAAAAGAATGCCATTATCCCACCAAGGATCTCAAGATCTCTAAATGAACAAGGTAGAGCCCAAAGAAGTACCGGTATATGTGTAGGAGGAAGCGGTTTATGTGTGTAATTGTCAGAGGGTGTTAAGTATTTGGTTTAGTGGAACAAGAGGCTATTTCTTGCTTACTGTAATACTTTTCACCATAGACACATGCTCAGACAAATGCTTCGTAAATCAGTACAACTTTATTGACTTCATTTTCCATCAGCTAAGGAATTGGTCCCAGAATTTTTTGGTGTTCATAGAGCCAAGCCAATTTTTTTTTTCACCGATTGTTTCAGCAATGCAGCTTGTTCCCTTCTCCCCCCACCTTACCCCCCCACAACCACCCAGACACACACAATTCCAAAAGAAATAAGAAAATACTAGTGGCAAAAGTGTGTAACTTCCAAGGATAAAAAATGTTAGTAGATCTTAATAAATATAATCATGAAAATCAACTAGAAATTATCCAGACAAGAAGACTAGAAGCTTGCGATCATCTTTTTAAATGTGCATCCAAATGAGAGTTGATTTCACAGCTTCCTCCCCCTTTTACTTTAAAAGGTACACCAAGATTCATGCAAGCATTCCCCTGCACACATCAGAAATCAGACCACTGGGTATTTGTTACAAATATGGGCAGGGTTGGCCCTCTATCAAATGGTGCCCCAGGAGATCAGCAGCTTTAATGCTCATCCTCCCCATTTGTTACATCTTTTGATATCTTATTTTTTATTGTATTTGTAGCCCACTTCATGACTTTGGTGCGTAATTTGCATGCATGATTTATCTCTGTCATATAAGACGATAAATATGCATGCTAGGATCTGTATTTTTTCCTCCTATATATAAGCAAATAAAAAAGAATTGTTTCCTTTAAGCTTATAGAAATTATTTTCCCTTTTGTCACAAACAACAAAAACAGCACCACAGGCAGTCGTCTGTGCCTAAAACCGACCCCAAACAGGTGCATGACAAAGAATCCATTAGGAAATTATACAAAACCCACATTCTCCTGTTTCATAAAATGACTCCTAAGACCTGCAGCCTGGCATGTTAACACATGTCCTCACAAGTGTCACAGTAGCATTAAATTATCATACCCTAAATATACTAGGTGTAAACTAAATGCATAGTTATGTAATCAGTGTTGGTAAATTTCCTAATTATAACAAAACTGGATCAGAATGCACAATACTGCACAGGACTATTATGACATGCATTATCCATTTTTGACAGCATTACATAATAGTAAAATATATTTCAGGCTGATTAAAAAAAACCAACTACTACTACTCCCCATGGCTTTTTAATCTCCCTCTTTTACATTATCTGAGATAGAAAGCTGTGTGTATTACATATCAAGAACACCCCTTCCCAAGGGTATTTCATTTGCAATTTTATTTAATAATGGAAGCGTACTTTTATCTAGCTAAGATAGGAAAGGATTAAATAAAAATCATTTTAAAATCAAGTAACATAAACCTAGCCTGCATCTGAGTTCTGAAAATGAAATAGCCAGGGAAGGACATTTATTAGTCTATAATATTTAAACTGATAAACCATTAGCATTTTGTAAGGGAGAATGCATCCTAAGCACTTCTCCCTTGCAGATTGCTTCAGCATGAACTGTAACTGTTTTAGACACATCTGGCACTGCAGATTTTTTTCCCCCTTATGTATTTCAGTGATTTAAAGGGCCATGGCCAGGCTGATGGATGTCAGCTGTGTGGTTTAAAATACTGTTTATGAAAGTGAATAAGGCTTTTAAGATCCAGTGGATGGAATCCTGCCCCCATTGAAGTCAGTGGAAGCTTTGCCACTGATTTCAGTGGGGCCAGGATTTTACCCTAATAATACCTTTTATGTCAGTTTTTATTCCCCATTTCCAGAAATGGTTCTTTGCCCCTCCCTGTTAGTTTCGCTCACTTAACATATTTATAATGTTATGGATGAGCAATGAATAAGATAAAATGGTGATCCTTTTATTTTCCACAAATATCATTACATTTCATTTATTGTGGCATTTAAATAATGCAATGCTGTATAAATAAAGTATCAATAGTAAGTGTATGTTCCACTAATAAAACATTTCTAGAGCCCTTTCTAAGTGTCCAAATGAGCTTTGCAAACAGTAACAGATTACAGTCTATCTGATCTAGAGAAATATTCTCATCTTCCCATTTTTACAGAATGGGAAAGTGTGGACGGAGAGGGTACTTTCAGGCTTCCATATAGCAAAAGTCACTGAAATATACAAGTAGATCAGTGATTCCCAAACTCTGTTCCGGGGGCCATAAGTGGCCCTCTGGGGCTTTCAAAGTGGCCTTCGGCTCCCCTCCTGCTGGCTGCAGAATGGAGTCACTACCTAAGGACCCAGGTGGAGTGTGTTTCCGCAGGGCTAAAAGACCGATGCAGGCTCCTTGCTGGAGCCAAAGGGGTAGAAGATTAGTGCTCTCACACCCCTGTGGCTGTATCAGGGGACAGCAAAGCACTCTGCCTAGGTCCATAGGTGATACGGTCCTTGCTGGAGCCAGAGGGAGAGGGGCACTGATATTCCATCCCTCTGGCTGCAGAAGGGAACTACTGCCTAAGTACCCAGATAGAGTGTGCAGAGCTACAGGATGTGTGTGGTTTCCCGCTGCAGCCAGGGAGATGGGAGATCAGTGAGGGAGGAGACAAACTGCTTTTCAGGGGGAGCCTGCTGGTTGAAGCTGGTGGCACTTCAGGGCTGGAAAAATATCATCTGTGGCCCTCGAGCCAAAAAGGTTGGTAACCACTGAAGTAGAGGGAAGCCCAAACTATCAGTGCCCTGAGAAGGTCTTGTGTTAGATGGAGACCATAACAAACCTTTCGAAAAGAAATGAGGGCTGGTTGCTTGGAAGGTGCATTTGAGAGAGCTAGAACTGACTCACTTTGGAAAGAAAAGTGTGAAATGGATCAATGAAAATGTCAATTAAAGGATGTTAAAGTCCTGATAAAACATACTGCCATAAGGGAAAGGTGAAGACTGCCCGGCAGTGGTCACTGCTTCGGTGTTATGCAGTCCTTGGATCAGGCTGTGCTTTGCTTCTGATGTTGACAGACCCAACTAATGTTTGTAAGTTGGTTCTTCACCTCCCTTTGTCTCTAGGTGTGTGGGCCATATGTGTGATATGGCCTGAGGTTGCATGTTCCTTCTCTTTAGTATTTGAGTAATATTAAAAAGCTTAAATTTTTTATTGTAAAATTTGCTTTTCTGAAGCTAGACACGTCCCGTGAGATATAAAGGTGATTTTTAAGGACTGCCATCCCACGTCATACACAGTTTTCATCATTGCAGATCATGAAAGTGGGGTATTTATGGTGTGTATTATGTAAAATCTTACTGCTTTTTTTTTTTTTTTTTTTTTGCTATGGTGGATTTTACCTTGTTTCATGGTTATCTCTTTGTACTTAAAGTTGGAAACCATAAATGTAAGTGACCCTTAATTGGATGCTGAGATATGGCTTTCAGCTTCCATCATGGGAGATGAAACATACTGTTCTCATCATTGTGAGCTGCAGTTGGAATGTCTGAACTGCATCCACTGCACTAAACTTTTACCCCCTGAACAAACACAAAAGGCAAATCTAATTAGAAAAGTTGGGAGATACTAAAGGTTAAGTTTAGCTCCATGGGCTCTATTATCATCACCCTTTTTTTAATGCAGCACACAGGGGAAACAGGTGCATAAAAAGAGAGAGTTTCCTTCAAAAGTGCAGCTACTTCCCTGTACATGGGAGGGGGGGGGGATCATAGCTCTGCATCATGCCCATAAAATGCTTCTCTTTCTCTTCCCCGTATAACAACAGTAACATTTCACGTGGGTGAAACTGACAGCTGTTAGCTGACATTAGACACATGTCTGGACAATCACAGGAGAGTCAGAGACAAGTTTTGCAGAGTGAGATAACTGAGGAGGAGAAGGGAATGTGCAGTTCTAGTGCCCCAAGCAAAGCAATGCGGAATGATTGGTACTACCCCCATAGCAGCAGGAATAGAAATCAGAGAGCTCATCCCATTCAAAGCAGCACCACTACATGACATTGGCAAACCAACCCCATTTCCCATTTGTTGTCCAACCTGCATCTATTTCTTGATAAGCACTTACTGTGGGAACAGTCTCCTGTATGTTTATTCTCACCACTAGCTCACCCTTCTGGTGGTGCCGCTTGCTCAGGCTTTCATTCACACACTAGTGCCGAGAATTGTGAGATGCTACATCATATCCTGTCTCCATCAAATAGCTGTGGAATCCCATCACACTTTCACTGCTATTTCATTTCCCCTCACAGAAGCCTGAACTTCTCGCATCTCTTTTCTACCGGGAGGCATATTGTATGTGCGGAGTAGCCACTTTAAAGCTATTTCTCATTCCTGGCACCTTCCGTGAATACATGTGTTGTATGGGGTCACATATCACACAATTGTTTGGGTTTGGGTTTTGTTTTGTTTTTTCCTTTCATGATATCTTCTTTACTTTTGGCCACAGCCACATTTTTGGAGTGGCACAGAAGCAGGACATTACTAGGTTCCTCTGCTACCTGTTCCCCACATGGTATGATTTAATGTAAGCTGTGCAATTTTTCAGGCCCTTCTTTTGAGATTTGGGATGATCAAGTTGATCATGTGCAGTTTGTGTGTTTGACTTCCACATATATAAATACCTTCTCTTTCATTTTCTTTTCCGTTCTTTCTTTGCGTTACCCCAAAATCCAGCCTGCTTTCTCTTGAATTCTCTTTGTCAGTTCTCTGAGGAGACGAATTTTAGAAATTCAGATGTTACATGGGAAAATGTATTTTGAAAGTGTGTTACTCACGAGGTTGGCTGCACATGAGCAACACAAAAAAGATTGCTTTAAGTAATCAGAACTAAAAATAAGGTTAGGTTCAACATTGGGTCTGGAAAGCTATCAGGCTGTCAGAAGGATTGAAGGAAAAAGACTCATGACCAAAGTGCCAATAGTAGCCTCTCTTTACATTTCTATCATGTATTCTAGCTAACCTTTTCATTTCTTTGTTCCCAGTCAAAACTATTTGACATTTTTGCCATTCATTTTTGTTTCCAGTTGTAAATTTTTGTGTGAAGTGTTCAGCCAAATACGAAATGCATGAAGAACCATGCTGGCAGTCCTAAAATAAGTCAGACCTTTTAAAATGCTGCTTTATGCCAGCTGTGAACCTTTACGATAAAACAATCTCTTCACAACTGGATTCACTGATGACAATTAGAGGGACATCATAATATAATTGGATTAAGGTATGCTTCTGTAACCTTCCCTATATATTGTAGCTTCTCAAAATGAAACTCATCTTGCAGCCGCAGCTCACATTGTCTAAGGAGATAGATCCAGAACTGATTAAAAATGCACAGGAATCCTCTTATCAAAAATATGGGAGTATAGGGAGATAGAGATGGATGATATGTACATCTCCCCTCCCACTCCTGAAAAAAACCTTTGTTAGCTTACAGTTAGAGGTGCTCAGATACACGTCTTCTCAACATAGTCATTAAAAATCAGAGCAATGGCAGCTGGACCAACAGTAGCATCCATGCCAGACTTACATAGGTACATGGAAGTGATCATCTGGGGACAGTTGAGTGACATGTGTAACTGAGTTCATGATTTGGCCGTCAGGACCTTTTCTGCTGCTGTTTCTGCTTCTGTGTTAGGAGAAAAGAACCCAGATTGACTCTCAGATCCCTGGCTCAGTTTGTAGGGTGGGCCATTAGAAAAAATAATCGCTTTCATTGTAAAGTGAGTGGCATTGGCATAGAAATCACGGAAGGGCAGTAAACAAAGACATGACAATGCACTTCTTACAAATAGCCACTTTTCAGCCTCAACCTTGCATTTTAAGTATTGATCAAGGCTCCTGAGTTTTCTGTTATCGTTTCCTTTGATTTTGTGTTATTCATTCATCCTATGTGTATGTGGGCATTTCCTAAGCCACCTTTCTTTTCCAGGTCTTTCAGCACCACATATGCTCTTCCAAGTGGTACACAAATCACTTGTGCTGTTTTAGGTCTCAACTCTTCTTAATATGAAAGATATCACAGGCAGAAAGCGAAGAAGAAAACCCTCATGGCCATAAAGGACACTTGCATTTTTTTGCCACCGTTCCTTTATGCCAGCAAAGAAAGAGGTATTTTTAATGTGGGCCATGTATCTCCTCACAACCAGAATTCTTCAATTCCTTGGGGCAGTAAAAGGTGCAACACTTCACTTCCTCTGGGAGAAAGAAACTTGAGAAACATTATTAATCATGCAAACTGTCTCCTGTAGCAGTGCCAGCAAAATAATCTTCCTCACTCCACACATCAATATTCTTGACACTTGTCTTAAAACTTAGGTCGAGCATATCCATCTGCCGTTAGAAAAGTGCCAATGTGCAAACACCTCTTTGCTATTTTTAGGGTCATATCAAAAGTACTCATCAACTTTCTGTCACCTCATCCAATTTGTCACATGTGATGCTTTCTACCAACATCCTCACTGGTCACATTTTTTTAAAACAAGTCTCTTTAGGAAATGAATGGACGATGTTCGAGACTTCATCAGATACAGAAGAAAGTAACATTTGCAATGCCAGTCAGAGAGTAACAACTTTTGGACTCACTCTCTCCACAAAAACCTTCTTATTCTTAATTTTAGGAAGTGCATATCATCTTCTCCACAATAATAACCTTAGGGATGGGTTTTCTTTATAATCTCGATGTCCATTAATGGAAGAATTACCAGATGCTCAGCAAATTTATATCGGGATAGTTCTTTTCAAATCACTGGTGCAATGTTGGTCTATACCAGATGCTGAGATAGCCCATTGATTTCTAATTAACTAAGAATGTACCACCTTCAATTATACCTGCATTCCCAGACCTTAAAATGATCATGAACCCACATCTCATCATCTTGACAATGTATGATAGTACAAATGTGGCTGAAAACAAACCGCAAGTTATATATTTATTATCAATTTATGATGACCACAGGAAGAATTTTTAGTCTTATGTAACTGAGTAGAAAACAAAACATATTACACCTACTCCACTACCACTGTATGATATCCCAAATCCTTCCCAACATGTAGCTCAATGTCCAGCATTAAGCAAGGATAGGAAAAAGACTTCTCTTTTCTGATGCACATGTAGAAATTTTGCATATAGCTTACACAGTGAAATTGAGACGCTTTCCCAGTGCTGTTGGATTTTAGATGTTAATGTACCCAGTTTAAACTATGCCCACATACCAGCTGGCTCATCCTTATCCTTTTTCGAATAATAAGAAAATTAGATAAAATCCATTCAGTTTTCATAATGTTGTGCGTAGTTTTAGGTAGACAGGGACTTGCAATTCCAAAGCCCCAAATAACTCTTTGACGAAGTGTCTGGTCTTATTTTCAAGTGGAGGATCTGAGACGGAAATTAATGCTGCCCTTACAGTTATTGTAATTAATTTGACCCATAGTCTGTCTTAGGATGGCCACAAGCTTTCATCATGTGTCTAAGGTTTATTTATAAATATTGATTTTTATTACAGATTACCTCTAACCATTTCCTATAAAATACTCAGGTCTTGCAGTTTTGTTCCCCATGCTCTGCTCGGAATCAAAAGTACAGCAATAAATCAAAAAGACATGCCTAATGCCGCTACTGATAGCCACAGCATCCAAGTTATAATAATGAGTTGTTTTGTTTTAATTTTAAGGAGGATCTTGCTTGGAAAGCATTACTTTCATTTAAACATTACTTTGGAAGTCAGAGCAGATTCTGTTTACTCAAAAAGGAAAAAAAAGTGAAACCTTCATATGCAAATGTATGGCATTTCAAAATGTCATATAGCTGCATCTACATATAAATAAGCTGCTTTCCAAATTCTGCAGCAGCAAGGCTGTTTTGATATAGAAATTGGATAATGATATACAAAGTAAAACCAGTGGGATACCATTGGGTCAAGCTTTGGCAATGTTATTTCCTTAACGTCACTGAACTAGTTCGCCAATATTGCTATCATTTTGCACAGCTAGCCATGATGGCCAGAATAGAAACATAGAGAGTATATAACTGGTACCTGTTTGTTATTAAGAAGTGTAATGAAAGCAAATATGCTAAAAAAGAAATACATATACAAGCTTCTGCTCACTCCACTGGTGCTTCCATTGACTTCATGGGATGCATCATGAGTAATATGATCCTCAGAAAGAATCTTAACAATAATCTCTCCCTCTATTGCAATGGAGGTCATTGTAAGATACGGAACTTAGTGAAAATATGGTAATCAGACATCTTGTTGGAGACATCATGGTTTGGATCCCAGAATATCAGTACTCAAACTAAAACTGGCAGGTAGTTTGGTTTCAAACATAATTGTTCAAGCCACCACAGCCACTTCCAACAATCCCATTGCCTCCTTCCTTCATTGCCATGCAGTAATATCATGCATTCATTTTGCCCTTTAAAATAATTTGTATTTCCTCTCCCTTGCCCTTTTTGTGCCAGGGGATTGGGTTTATTTCTCTGTTCTGTTATTGTTTGTTGTTTCTTGGTTTTTGAGAATAAACTGTCTTGTTTTAATGATACTCATGTGGTCTTGGTAAATTTAGTGATCTCAGTTCACTTCCAAATGTGCACATTTCAAAAGTCACCATCATTACCAGCACCTTTAACTAACAGGCCAAGAAAGGAATGGGCATGGAAGCTGAATTACCCTTTCATCAGAGAGGGGACTACTTCATTTTATTCAGCCATTATCCATGCTGTATTTGTTTTATGGCTAAATATAAGACTTCTCACATCTTCATTTCCAATAGAGGTCTTGGCATACAGGCTAACCATCTGGCACACTCCAGCTTTCTAAACTGACTCCAATGTTTTTGAAACATTGAATTGAAATAATAATAATAATATAATGTCACATACATTAAAAGTTCATTCACGTGTTTACCACATGTACCTGAGTAGGGGAATAAATGGACATAAGGCACCTCAAAAGTCTGTGCATGGGAGTAGTGGTGCTTGGGGAGGGGGTTCATCTCTGCTGCTGCCAGATTGCGTAATTCCAGTTCCAAATGAGATGTGTGGTTGACAGGTCAATTCGTAACTCTGATGTTAGTAACTCTGAGGTTCTACTGTATAATACAAGAATTCCACCACCACCATCCTACCCCCCAAAATTGCTTACAAGCTGAGTATAAACAGAATACAGAATATAATGGAAAAAGAAATGGGGATGGGACAGCCAGGCTGGATCACAATAATAGGAACATGGTTTTTGACTGGACCAGCACCACCGTTGCTTATAGGAAACAGATTGAGGTGTTAATTGGAATTTTGTCAAGTAAACCTCAACCTATTCAGCTGTTTCATCAGTACTGTTTATAAACGTATGTACATTTTAAGAACTCAGAAATGGTGTTAGAGTATATTTTTTTCAAATATGCTGATATGCTTTGATTATTTTTGCTTAGTGTGAACATCTGGGGATTATTAGTGTGCCTTTATTCATAACTTTCTACTATTAATTCTGGCAGCAGACTGAATAATTATGATATTCTGCTGTAAGAGGCAAAGATGTTACTATTTTTCCCAGTGTATTAAAAATCATCATCATAAACATAAAAAGTATTTTGAGTTATTTTTAAAACCGAAAGTGGATGTTATCCTCAGCCTGGGAAACTCATTTGCATGACAACATTTAAAATGAATAAGTGACTGAGTCGAGCAAGTGTCTTTTGTGCTTGAGAAAAGATGTGAATGCAATTTAATTCAGATGGATCCATTTTTTTTCCCTCTTGGTAAAATTAGTAATATCAGAATGGTATTTGTTACACTGTTTTCAGTGAGCTACATATGGAAGGACTAGATAGGCTAAAATGCATCCCTACTGTGAAAGAACAGAAGCCATTCAGTTCTTTTAGGGCGGATTTAGTTCCTTTTGTAACATGCTGTTGCAGGGAGGTTTTCAAAGGCACAGATGGCATTTCAGTGCCTGACTCCCATTGACTATCAATGGGAGTAACCGCCAAACTTCCTTTACCCTCTTTTGAGCATCTCTCCCTTTGGAGCCAATTCTTCATGCCAATGCCCTGTCCAAGTAGCACAGTGAATGCGGGGGGAGGCAGAGGAAAAAGAATTTTCTTTCCAGAGCAACTGAACAATGTTAGAGCTGATCTGTGGAATATGTTGGCTCCAGGAGCCTTCTACACCTCTGCCACAGCAGAGATGACTGTACAAGAATGACACCTCTGATTCTACCCATGCCCTGCCTCTTCATGCTGCCATGCAGACAGCTTCCACACATGGGAATCCGTATCACCTTAATTGTGGAACTGCACTGATTCTGTTGCAGGAGCACTCACCATCATTCCAGGATCGGGATTTGCAACATTTAATGAGAAATGGGACATTCAGTAATCCAACAGTTATTTTACTATGGGTGGGACATGAGTGAATCGATTCCTGATGGAATATGGTCTGTTCACTGGAAGCACTAGTCAGGTGTAGAGTGCCCTGTTCTACTGAGCACAAACTTATACAAAGGAAATACCTGTCTTTCCATCCAAGCCAATGCATGGGTTGTGACTTGCGGGGTTCTTATATTGCTCCTATCATCCTTGGTGTCTGTGTACTTCATGTGGCTGGGAATTCTGAGTAGCTCCATCATTAGTAGCAAATTTACTGCACATGTAGTAAAATTATTTCAGGGTCCAGCTCTGCTAGGTGCAAAGTGCTCTCAACTACTCTTAAAGTAAATTCTTCCCTAGAGAGATGGAAAGAGAAGAAAACCCACTAAAGCAGTCATGAGTTATTGGGCGATTTAAGCCTGAGAAGTATCATTGCCCACTCTTTCTGACCCTGCAGTTAGACCCTCTAGTCTGACCCTGAACCTTGGAATGTTTCTGGGTTGTGGGGACATAGCTAAGAGGGAACTGTGCTAGGGGTGTGCTACAGCACCATTTCTCATTGCAGATGAATAGCCCCTGGAATGAAAACCCAAAGAGTCATCAGGATTTCCCTGTGGATGTGTCAATAATGTTGGCCCTGCCTATTCACACCAATCACTAGGGGTGAGTCTACACTGGCAACTTAGGTCAATTTAAGGAGGCTTAAGTCGACCTAAACAAAGCCATGTTCACACTGGGCTTTTATTAAGTTGAATTAATAACACCTCATTTTAGGTCTACTTAAGCCTTAAGTCAACCCCTTAAATCGATTTAAAGCCAGTGTGGATGGGGATTAGCGCCTAAAATGACCTTTTTTAGTCGACTTAATAAGGTCGATAAAGGGCTATGTCTACACTAGAAAAGTTAAGTCGACTTTGTTAATAGCCTATAACATTTCCTCGTAACGATGACTGTCCTTGGCTATGTCTACACTTACTAGTAATAATTTTGACTACCATTGCTGGAAAATTTCCATTTTACATCAGTAGCTGAACACAAAGCTTAATCATTTTACCTAAATCAACCTTTTTCTTACATGGCTATTACCTAATAATTAAGTAACAACAATGTGCACTGCTCTCTATGGCTATGTCTACACTTGCAATTTTAAATCGACTTAGTGTGTCTACACTTAAAATTAAAGTCGACTTAAAGGAGAACTTACAAAGTCGACCTAGAGCGTCCACACTGGATGCTCTAGGTCAACTTTCTATTTTGATTAGAAGTTAAGAATTTGATGTTATATCCATACTTTAACTTGTGTCATTCTGGACAAATGCCTTAGACGGGAGGATGTGAACAACCATTGTCTCCTTAATGTTAAGGAATCTGCCAGGTGATATGGTCCCAGGGAGTATCCTGATGAGCCATTAAGGACATAAAGAATACAACCATTGTGTCCTTAATAGCTCATCAGTTTACTCCCTGGGACCATATCACCTGGCGGATTCCTTAACATTAAAGAGACGATGGTTGTTCACACCCTCCTGTCTAAGGCATTTGTCCAGAATGACACAAGTTAAAGTATGGATATAACATCAAATTCTTAACTTCTAATCGAAATAGAATTCCTAGATATAAACTATATAATCATTCCCAGCAAATTACTACCTTTCTATTGATACCAAACATGACATAGTTCCTTTGGATTATAGCATTTATGAGATATCCATAGAAAATAATATAATAAATGCTTCCCTAAATCCAGACAATGTCACACCGTGCCCACATGCCCTGCCCTTTGGGAGGCATGCCAGACTCCCTCTGTGGCCCCACCCCCCCGGCAGGGAGGGCATTGGTGTAGTCCTGAGGTAGCCCTAAGTCAACTTAGGGCTACCCCAGGGCTACACTGGCTTAATTCGACTTTAAAAAGTCAAATTAAGCCTTAGGTCGAGTAGAAAGGTGGTTTAATAAAGTCGACTTAATTTTAATTAAGTCGACTTTATTTTCTTTAAGTTGACTTAAGCAAGCTGCTTAAGTCGATTTAAGCAAAGTGTAGTGTAGACGCAGGGTACATTAAGTCGACTTAAGCCAATCTTAAATCGACTTAATTTACCAGTGTAGACGCAGCCTATGAAACAAAAGTGATGACATAGGAATCTATAATTTAAGGGCCAATCCTGCAATTACATAATAAGTCTCTTTGATTGAGATGGAGCTATTCATATAGGGTATATCTACACTTGAAAAGTTAAGTTGACTCTGTTAAGTCGACTTAACAAGTCGACTTAACTTTTCAAGTGTAGACATGGCGAAGAGCCGCAGCTCCCTGCTGAGAAGGGACCCGCAGCTCCCTTGTGCCAGGGAGCCCCGGCGGCTCCCTTCTCCCCCGCCCGAGGTCGACTTAGGAAATTAAGCCGACCTAGGGCAGCACACTGGCTTTAGGTTGACTTAACAGGTTGACTTAAGCATTAAGTCGACCTAACGACCAGTAGTTATTAAGTCGACTTAAGGACGCCCTTAAGTCAACTTATTGAAAGGCCAGTGTGGACCTGGAGTAATTTAGGTCAACTTAAGCATCCTTAAATTGACCTAAATTGCTCATGTAGACATACCCATAATGAATACATGCATTAGTGTGTTCAGAAATATGCCATTCTTAAATGTACACAATTTCCATGGTGCCAGATTTTTGTCTGTTTCATCCAGAGCAGCCCATTTAACATGAATGGAGGTATTCCAAATTTTCTCTGGTGTGCCTGAGTTTGAAGTCTAGCCCATCAAGTTCAAATGGAAGTTTGGGGACTATGAGGACAGCAGGATCAGGATTTGGATTGCATTTTCTCTATCCTGTGTAGTGCCTGCTCCTGTGCTTGGACAAATTATTTCTTCTTTTGCATCTCACCTTGCATTAAGAAGTTTACATGAGATTCACTAAAACGTTTATTAGTTTCAAAATATGTATGAATAGATACAGATGAATAGTTAGACTCAAGTTAACAAAGTAAAAAGTATACTAAATATAGCTGCAACTAATAATAGTTGCTTTTTAAAAGAGATGAAATCTACATGTCCTTAAACATATTAAGGAATATAGACTCTTAAAATATAGAATCTATAGAATAATCTTAGAATATGGAATATAGAATCCATCTGCAAATGGATTTCATTTATTTAACATTTTCTAAGAATTTCCTTCAGTGGAAGCCAGGTCATTAGGATCAGCCATCTATTATTACAGCATAGATTAATTTGCACTTTAATGGTCCTATATAAACTTTTTAGTGACTAGTTGCATGCTTATAACCAGTTTTATGGGCTACAGTCATTTCTTCTGATCATGTCCTTATTTTATTTTGTTAATGGAATGCAGAGACAGGCCTAGTTAATGGCATTTTTCTTCCTTTTTTATTTACTTGATCTTTTGTTTGTGGAGCTCAATCACTCACATTTCATACTAATACTATTTCTGAGATAAAGAGTTATTACAAGGCATTCTGTCATTTGGGAGGCTTAGAAGAAGCCTAATACATGGAAGCAAATGTGTGTGTCCCCGCCCCTTGGAGAAGTTAAGATTACTAACAAGCACAATTTTTCCCAAGAAAAAGGGAACCAAGAATTGGGGAGATGGAAAGAGAAATTAAGATCTTAAACATAACATTTAAAAAAAAGTTAAATTTTAGTTGTTTGTCATTCCTTTGACTCACTACCCTAGGAAGAATTCAGGGAAGGATTATGCAGTTGAACTCACAGGCAACTCTGCTTGCCTCGGTACACTAGTTCTACCGCATAGACTGGGGCAGAAGGCAAGCATGGTTCCATGTTTACCCAGCCCCTTTCGCTTAATATCCATCCAGGGAGAGAGCAGCCCTTGCTCTTCCCCAGTTGCAGTGAAGAGCTCCTTGCTATCCCCACACCCTGTACAAAGCTCAGAGAAAATCTAGCCCCAGTGACCATAATGAAAATGGTACATGCAGTTCATGGTGAGTGTGAAATAAATTGCAATAAATCAACAGCACTATTATTAATGGTTGTGGCACGTGGGGTGGCACAGTATTGTTTCCTTGTTAACTGGTGACTTAGTGGATTGATTTAAGATACAATTACTCCTGAAAAAAATCAAAATCTTATCTGTGTTCATATATTCCCATTAATCTCTGAGATAACTAAGAAAATGGCATAGTCGTCCATTTCTTTTACTTTGGAAGCTCTCCACTGCAACAATCAATCTGTTCCATACATTCCAAAAACTAAGAGTTCTTTTTCAAAAGTCTCAAATAATTCCAGGCAGAGGGTTCTCTGAGACAATATTAAAATGAGATTTCAATTTATTTTTAATTGTGTGACCATTTGCAATACACAGGTAAAGAGTTATTGTGCCCTGGGGTAATTCAGGCAGCAAAAATGCTATTATCTCCATTTCACAGTTGTGGAACTGAGGCTCAGAGATTCTAAAATCCAGAGCCTCGGGTATTTAGGCACCTAACTACGATTGAGGATCTGGCAAGTTTACAGGAGGCTGTGATGCAGCCGGGAACTCAACCCATGTTTCTTTAGTCTTAGGATACTGTTATAATCATTGGATAGTCCTTCCTTCTAGTGGTTTCTGGACCCATTTGGTGATTAGATAGTGGTTTTACTGGACAAGTTTTCTACAATATCCTCTGGAAAATTCTAAGAGAAACAATTGGGCAGATTTAGCTAACTTGAAATGCAATGTGTGGGCAAAAAATGTGATAATGTTTTAAGTCTTTCGTTTATAATATTTTTTTCTATTTTTAAGGCAATAGAAAAAAAGTGTGCGGCATCCTTAGTGAAGTTCATAGTAACAGGAAATTCTGCGACTTCAAATAGGACTGAAGTCATGAGAGTGGGATGGGGGAGATCTCTCTTACTGTACAGTTTTCATGACATTCCCCAAGGCTATGTCTACACCTTAAGTCGACTTAATAAGAACCGTGGGGTGGGTCGACTTAAGCCTGCTTAGGTCGACGTAAACCCAGTGTGGATGTTTAAGTCCACTTTGTTAAGTCAACCTAAAGGCAGTTAGGTCGACTTAACAAAGTGGACTTAGTCCACATCCATGGACAGCACTTTGTTAAGTTGACTTAATAAGGTCAATTTTAAGTCGACTTAAAGTTGGCCTTGTTAAGTCGACTTAACAAAGTCGACCTAACTTTTTGTAGTGTAGACATAGCCCAAGAGTCTATTGTATTGACTAAATAAAATACCTGGTACTGATCTTTGGTCTCCACAGCTACTTTTCGCTATCCTTGAAAATATTTTCTTAGGCATATACATTTTAGAAGATGATTTGATTCTTAGCGAGTAAATTAGATTTATTGTCTATAAAATGTCAGATCATTAGGGAAAAAGTAAATGTTTTGAAAAGAGTATTAATAACATGCATGAAAAATGAATAGCAATGGACAGAACTCCAAGACATTTGTCACTGTTGTAATTAAAGAATTTTTCCCTAGGAAATTTGACAGTCTATAACATTTTATGAAAGATTTATGAAATATATTCTGGATTTTCCCAACACTGTTGTGGGGAAGAAACTGTATGATTTCAGTGCACAAACTTTACATAGTAGTGATTATAACATTCATGCACTCACAAACACTTCAGAAGTCTGAATTATTCTCTGTCTCCAATAAGGGCCTTTTTACAAATGTTTTCTGCAAAATTTATTATGCCTACAATGACTGTGACTTTTTTATTACTTGTTCACGTTGAAAGGCTAATAAGTAGAGCTGGCCAAAAGTCAGAATTTTCATTTTCCAGGAAAAATTCTCCACTTTAATCTTCATTTTAATTCCTAATGGGGGGAACAAATATGTATTAAATACCACATGAAATATACATGTTAAAATATCTATTCTGACTGTAGTGTTTTGGGAATAAATTCAAAATTTCATTTCAGATATAAATTATTGTTTCAAAATGTATTTTGTTATATAGAATACTTTTGCATTTTTATTATTTTACATTATTTCATTACAAATCAATAGTAATAGTAGTGCATACTATGACATCAAGACATGACATGTCAAAATATTCTATTCAGTTTTATTTTATTATTTTATTTTCAAAATCATTGATAGTTGCTACTTAGTATATATTGAAACATTTTACTTTATTTTCTAGATCAAAATTTCTCCTGCTTGTGTTGTAATGGAACAGACTGACACTTTGACAGTTTCAGTAAGAAAATAAGTTAAGTGTTTCATGACAAATTAGCCAAGCAGCTGTTTTCAGTATTCTAGAAAAATAATTCCAGGTTAACACAACAGATATTGAAAACAGCTGCTCCTCTTATTAGTAAGGACACTGAGTGTTTTTGTTCTTTTCATGTTGAAATTGTCAACTGTCAGTCTGTTTCATTCCAACACAAACAGGAGACTTTTTCAACAAGAAAAGAAAAGATGTTTCAGTCTATACTAAGAATCAGCTATTCTTAGTGATTTTAGAACTAAAACAATAGAACAGAATATTTTGATTATTATATTATGCCATTTTAATGATATGCCATTTTATGACCTATCAATAGTAGTGCATAACATGGCATTACTTGACATGGTATGACACGTTATACTATACACTAATAGTACTAACATGTCATGAAAATTGTCAAAATGATACAAATACTCTGAAAGTGATAACAAAATAAATATTGAAATGAAAATTTCATATTGAAACAAAATTTAGAATTTTTCAAAAATGAATTTTGGAAGCCAAAAAATTTGTTTCATGGGAAATCTTATCAAAATTAATATATAATTAAAATGGTGGCTCTATTGTAGTGACAGTTTCTGATGGAAAACTGGAAGAAAAAATTCCAACCAACTCTACTAATAAGATAGATTTGGTGGGGAGAGCAAAATATGATAGTTCTTTCCAAAATAAAAAAATTGAGATATACCTCCAGATGTGTCAAGAATCTCATATGCTCAGAGAAAGAAACTATTGATTCTACAAGTTGAATTTTCATCTTTGGGCTTTCTATTTTATTCCATCTAAACATGCTCTAAACAGATATCAGAAAAAGTATGGATCCCATTCTTTTGATTAAAATAAAGCTTTCCTTACTACATAGTTGTCTAATAAGCATAGACAAAAGGTTTGATATTTGAAGATGAGCTATCAAACTTTGTTACTGCAATTTGATTAACTTTGAACTCATCTGTAGTATTGCTCTATGCCAGCAAAAAAAATTATGACTTTAAATTTAAGCTTATGTGAGAGTGGTGCTGAAGATGAGCTCCTCAGTTTAGTATATTATAATCTGATTAGTTTAGATGTAATATATGCCTGCAGTATCTGGTTTTTGAATAATCACAAATTATGCTAGGGGAAAACCCCGTTATTTCTTCTCATTTGATGCCTGGAGACCTGTTTTGCTCAGTTATAACCCCTTGGGCATCATAAAGTCTTTTTTTTAATCTCATGAATGGTCTAAATGTTAAGGAAAATGGCTTTGCTTTATGGGTCTTGTTTCAGTAATTATTATTGAATGATGAACAGTGAATGAACCACACAGGATAAATGTTAGTTTCATTGCTTAATGCACCTCTGGAAGGTGCTCTGATATAATCATACTATGGTAATGAGTATTAGAACCTAGATGGATTTGAAATGATTAAAACAAATAAAAGCACATTGCAATGTTTTCAGGCTTTTTTAATTGCTCTGATTTTCATACCTCATCAATTCATAATAAAACAGCTTTTATTGAATACTTTATTTTTGGATCTCGATCTCCTGGAGCCTGCAAAAAATGAATCTGCTTATCTGTGCAGTGGAAAAAAAATTGACAAAATATATGAGACGATCTAAGGTTTCCATGCAGGAGAAAAATTCCGGTTGAGAAACAAAATGCTCCTATATTGCACAATTGTTAGATCATTTTTGAAATTTTATGAACTCTTCTTTCATCCTGATTGGGATGCTCTTCTGTCTTTTGAATAACTTAAACAGAAAATCATACTAGAAACGAGGTTTTCTACTACTGTGTATCCTTATGTTTGGTAAGATAAAGAAAGGAAATCTTAGGAGCTCTGTATCTAACTGCTTTAGAGAAGACTCTAATCAACAAGAGGGACTGTGGATGATTCATTTCTAAATTTCATGGTTTCCTCCTATCTGGATTAAAAGATAACGTATTATATGGAGCATTAATAAATCCTGGGGTATTCCATTTCCAATCCAGTCAAACACTCTCCATCACAGTATTACACTTTAAGGATTTACAACTTACTGGTCAGGTATATTTTGCAGTGTGTTAATGGCTAGATGCACTTCTTTACAGAGTGGGGAAAATATACTGTTTTCCACTGGCGTGATTGCACAAGGAGGAAAAAAATAATTCCTTCTCCTACATGGAAGGTGGGTGGTTGCTGTCCCTTCTGCTCTGTACCATGAAGAACCATTCCGAGGTTCAAGGGTGTGCCTGTATCCACCTCCACCCCAGCCAGCACTGTTAAATCTGCCCCAAAAGTAATGTGGGCTAAATTCCTCTCAGCACTGCAAAGTCCACCCCGTCTCCTGGTCCAAAGGATATCCAAGTGGTGGGGCAAGTTCTGGCATGGTAGTGCTGCCAACAAATCAGAGAGGAGCAGGGATCCTCAAGGAGTGAGATAGTTCGAGGCAGAGAGTCACCCACAGATAATTCTAGGACATCTGGAGATTTCCCAATATCCACAAGGCACGGAGAGAAAAAAAATATCCTGCTTCATAGGTTTGGCGGGCCATGTCTAGCCATTCCTCTACTGCTGCAAATTGCTTGCTGGAGCAAGAGAAAATAGGGTTCTTTCTGTACCCTCAGCCTACGGCTCTTTTTGTTGCACTATTTTTCACCCCCTTGCTATGGCTTTTCCTCATGAAAGGGAGAATTTAGCCCTATATTCTGATTCTGTCTTTGAAAATTCCTAAATATGAAAGAGAAGTTGGTATGTTCTAGAGCAGTGGGGTTTGACCTTTCTCCATTTTCCAACTGCTAAAGAATTTCAAATGTAGGTGTGGACCTCCTCAGAAAGCTTAGACATAGTTTGCAGACTACAGGTTGAAAACCACTGTTCTGAAATAATGACACCCTTTTGCGTACCCCTTAGACATAGTCTGTGGACTCCTGAGGGTCCACAGAAAACCAGTGTTCTAGAAATATCTATAGTTTGGCTTCTCATCAAGGTTTTTTGAGATTGTAGCTTGCTTTTATCTCCTTTTAAGATAAGAATATCCAACTTTGTCAGTGCAAGTTGTGAAGATAGCAGAATTCTCTTTGGACAGTAGTGATGGGAAAAATGCATTATGAAAAATTGAATCTGGGATCTGCAATACATGCTTTTCCCAAAGGCAAGATAATACTTAAGCATACCTAATGCTAGCAAGGCTGAGCTTCAAAGATGAACATAAAGTATCATTGTTCTATTAAATCCAAGGAAAATGCAAATCCTTGTTATTGCTTAAATTTATTTCTGCTTATATCCCATTATCAGATAACCATTGATATATCTTTCCATTAGTCGCTTGTTTTTTCTGGACAGCCTTGTTGTTGTTGTTTGTTAAAATATTTTAAAAAAATATTTCTGGCATACTATAATATTATTATCATAGATGAGAATGTATAATCATGTAAAATAGCAAAACAAAAAAAATGGCCTTACCCGTTTCATTAGGGACAGCATGTACAATTAAGAGCACAGTCTGTACACAGTGTAAACACATTTAAAGCTAGGCAGGACATGATTCTCCTATCCTGTGATTCTTGTTGTTGTTGTTGTTGAGAATTTGAACATGTTTTCCAATCCCAGATCAGGACAAAAAGTCCATATTTTGTAGAGTTATTGTGAACCAAAAGCCTGAAAAAAATTTGGATTAAATCAGTCAAAATATTTTGTCCAGATAATTTCAAAATATTTCAGTTTTGACTTCATAATTTCTTTTTACTGTAAATTAACTTAAATTTGGAAGTAAAAAGATCTTTCAGGCTGAACAAATGGAACTTTTTTGTTTCTAAAATGTCAAAATGAGACAGTCTGATAAGTATGGCTATTTGAACAATTGAGTTTTGTCAAAATGAGAAATTTATTTAAAAGGATTTCATTTTTGACAAATTGGCATTTTTTGACTAAAAAATATTTCATCAAAAAATTCCCAGCCGGCTCCCTAAAAGCTCAGCCATCCATCATTTTAGATGCTTTAATTTGCTGACCCCCCAGTCCGGCCTGCTGTGGAAACCAGAGCAACAGGACTGTGCCTTTTCCATGCCTCCTTAGTCTGACTTCTCCCTTTCCATTCTACCCTTTTGGTGTACGTCTACACTGCAATAAGCAGCAAGTCTCAGGCTCATGCCGCAGGGTTAAAAATAGCAGTGTAGACATTCAGGCTCAGGCTGGATCTCGGGCTTTGAAACCTGGAAAGTGGGAGGGGTGGTTATACTGTAGCACAAGCCCAGGTCAGCTGATCAAGGGAAGGTTGCAGCGTAAACATAGTCCTTGGTGCTGCAACAGGTGATCCCTTCGTGTATAGACGCTGCCTTTGTGTCTGCCTTTCCATAGGCGGGCACTGAGGAAGAATGCTCTCCCTCTTCAGACCCACGCTAGGACCAGGCAATATGACCTTTTACACATTAAAAAATAAAAGTACTGATATAAGTCTATGTGGAAAGAAGTCTGTGAAGTATGCTCCAAAATCCCTAATCCAGATAGGACAGCTTTGAATGTATTTATCAAGGGTAATTAACAACTCGATATTCTACCAAAAGCGAGTGAGCATACTGCAGGTGGTGCTAAGGCATTTAAACACACTGTGTAAATGTTAAACATAGATGCATTTAAACGTAAATTAATATTTGGAGCTTTCAATTTACTGACTACAATGGGATAAATATTTTCTTTGATTCAGCATCAAGAAGCTATATAATAATGTAGTGTTTTCATCCAAGGATCTCAAAGCACTTTATGAGCATTAAAGAATTTATCCTCCCAAGCTCCACTACAGAAGAAGGGATCCCATTTTACCTATGTGGAATCTGAAGCACAGAGTTGTTAAGCAACATGCCTAGTGTCACTCAGAAAGTCTATGGCATAATTGGGAATAGAAACCCAGAATTCTTGAGCCCTAGACCTCTGCTTTAGCTGCAGAACCATCCTTCATCTCACTAGGTGCATCTACACTTGAAAATTAAGTCGATTTAAGCTTGCTTAAATAGACTTAATTTACCCCGTGTCTACACTACAGTTTCCTTAAGTCGACTTAAGCAGCTTGCTTAAGTCGACTTAAGGAAAATAAAGTCAACTTAATGAAAATTAAGTCAATTTAATAAAACCTCAGAATAAGTCGACCTAAAGCTTAAGTCGACTCCCTAGAGTCGACTTCAGCCAGTGTAGATGTGGGGTAGCCCTAAGTCGACTTAGGGCTACCCCAGGACTACACCAATGCCCTCCCTGCTGGGCACAGCCCTGCCCACCCTGCCCCTATGCCCTGCCAGGGTCCCTGACCCCCTTTGCCCCATTGTACCTATGTACAATGGGGCAAAAGCTGAGCCCCCAGCCACTGGGCAAGGGGTGCCCCCCCTGCTCCCGTGGACCTCCCCTAGGTCCCCCTAGCCCCTAGAAGTCGACCTAGGCATCCAGTGTGGATGCTCTAGGTCAACTTTGTAAGTTCCCCCCAAAGTCAACTTTAATTTTAAGTGTAGACTCACTAAGTCGACTGAAAATTACAAGTGTAGACAGCCACTAAGTGTATCCCACTGAACATATAATATTATATTATATATCAATATGCAGATTCACCCTAGCCCTGCATGATTCTGAGAAGAGGGTATTTAAAGGATACCAGAAATTATTAGACATTTTACATGGGATATTTTGTGATCAGTATTTTTTTAAAATAATAAAATTAGGTTTTCTGGCAACACAGTGCAAGAACATAAAAGAAGTTAGATAGGCAAATAATCACAAAATAGCTTGCAAAGCTCTGCTTCCCTGTAAGGTTATTCTTGTCTAATATTATTCCTGTTTAAGCATAGATTTTTGGGTTGCAAAAGTAATTTGGCTACTTTTCTTTCTTTTACAGCTAAATAAGACTCGTTCACGTCTTGCTCTTTTGAATTTTTCCTATATTGTACCTTGAGCCCTTGTTTCTTCTCACCTCACCTTATAACATTCTTCCAGGCTGATGTTCTTTTCGCTTGTGTTCATAGAGAATGCAAATAAATTGGAAGAAAGTGCCAGAGGAATCTACATTCCTTGTCCAGAACACTACAATGGCTTCTGCATGCATGGGAAATGCGAGCACTCTACTAATATGTTGGAACCGTCTTGCAGGTAACCCTTTTTCTCCAGAGAAGAAACGGAATAAATAGAAAAGGCAAAGTTGCTAATATGTGTAATCTAGATGCATTATGGAAAATAGTTATTAGCCAAAACCCCATAGATGGTAAAGCACATTAGACCTAAGTGATGCTGCAGAAGTGCTCTGAATTATGCTGCCAAGTTAATTGATTATAAAAACATGAAATAACCTTAAGAATTTTTTTAAGATGCACCACAAAGTGCAAGCATAACCCAAAGGGGGCTTTTCCTTGACTAATAGCACTAAAATCTAATATTGCCACAATGGGAAACTTTACACAGTGAAGAAGTGAGTGAAAGACAACTTCAGAAAGAGGTTTGGGCAGAAAGGAGAGATGGTGGTTGAAGCATCTCCCAGGCTTCACTTCAGCAGTGAACATTTCATTGAGGTAATTAGGTTTTCACTTCAGCAGTTCACACTTCCTCAAGTGAATCTGGTGGGGGCAAAGAGATGAAGTGTACATTTGCTGAAATTTCCAGTCTGTAAGCTCTGTGGCATCTGATAGCCCACGAAAGCTTATGCCCGAAGAAATCTGTTAGTCTATAAGGTGCCACAGAACTCCTGTTGTTTTTGTTGTACATTTGCTGCAGCTCTTGTTTTGAGACAATGTTCATGCATGCAAGACTGGGAGAGTGTAGGATGGAGATCAAGCATCTCCTTGAAAGCTCTGCATGGAGGGCACCTCCTTCTGCAAACCTCTCCCAAATCCTGTGGTCCGTTTTGCTTTTGGCTGCCCTAGATTTTCCATTTTTCCACCCAGCTATACAATATCCTCTCCTGCAGCTGCTTCTAGGGGTTGGATGGGGTGAGGAGAGCACTCAGAAGCGGTTGCATGTTTCCGCTTGAACTATCCTTGTGAAGCAAGACTGAAGGATCTCGGACACCGGATTAGGAGGCAATCAGAGTTTATTGACGGCCGTCAAGTGACCCAGCGGAATCGCTTCCAAAGGCTGAGTCCCGAATACATAGAGGCGTTGCCTTATATACCCTTTTTATTAACATAATGTTTAAGCATTAGTATAGTGACAGTTAGCATACATACTTCCCCTATTCCCTGAGTGGTTACACATAGTTCCTCTTATTGGTTATAGGTTAACAGGTCATAGCATAACAGTTATAGGTCAACTGACCCAAAATGCAGTTACAGCAAATACAGAAATGCAGTTACAGCAGTTACAGAAGTGCAATCACAGCAAAATTGGGGGAAACCGGACAGGAGAAGCAGTTTCGGCAAGCCTAGATAATTTTAGGAAAGGGGAACTTCAAAGGGGAACTTTTTCTATGGCTATAGGGTCACAGACTATAGTATAGCAGTTATAGATTAACAGACCAGCAAATACTCAAAGTGCAATTGCAAAAGGGTAGTCTCAGCAACTTAAGGGGAGATACAGAAAATGCAGCCACAGCAAGAGGAAGAGGGAGGGGGGAGTACCCAGCCCCCCGTCCCTTGCCTCACTTGAGTACAAAGCTCAGAGAGTACCGCTACCATCTCTAAGAGAAGATCCAGGCAAACCCTCCAACTCTTCTATAGCTGCTACTGCCATTGACACAGAATGTTTCCCCTCCCACTGCCAACCTCTCCCTGTCCTTTTAAGGTGGGGATCTGCAACCTGTGGCTCCAGAGCCACGTGCGGCTCTTTGGCTGCCGCCCTTGCGGCGCTGGGCTCTGCCTTCCCCCCCAGGAGACCCATGGGAGGCCCTTGCCAGGCTCCGGGATCCCTTCCTACCCCGCCCCCTCCCCACCACCACCAGGGGGACCCTGTGATTGGGGGAGGCTGTTCCTGGTTCTGGGCTCCCCTCTGCCAGGGGATCCTGAAGCAAGCACCTGGCCCAGCTTCTCCCCACCCCCCACCAAGAAGCTACACCCATTGTGATTCTCAAAACACTTGGTTATTGAAGGCATGTTTTTTAAATGATTCTACTTTTGGGTTGCTGACCCCTGTTTAAGGGAAGCAGTCAGGAGCAGGTCCAGGGGAACAACTAACTCCCCTTTGTGGGAAGTTAGACAGGGAAACAGATAGCAGGACAGGAAAACAGTGAGGACAGAAGCAGATAGTTTGTGTGGAGAGATGCAGAATAAACAGAGGTTTTACTGGCAATTGGACTGTAGGTAAATTGTGTGTTCATCTTCAAGGACTGCTGATCATATTACATATGGGTCCCTTATTATTGTACATCACTTCTCCAGTGAGTTATCTGTGTAAGAGTCCACAGATAGATGGCATGTGCCCCAGAAAGGGAAAAGTATTAAATATGGGTTATTTATGGCATTCTCCTCCCAAAGCACAGGGAGTTCTAGCATCACTGGGAATTTTACAAGTATGAGCTTTGAGGATCTCCAGGAAGGGTCTCAGTGTCGTCTTCTCTCACTGAGGTCAATGAGAGTTGAGGACACTTAGGCCCTCCCAGGAGACATTTAGCGCCTGTCAGGATTCGGCCCTATAGCCCCTGTAACAAATGTGTCTCTAAGACATGGTTGCACATTAGCAAATTATAACATTTTGGCCTGAATCCTTTGCTGTAATATGACCGTTTTGCATTGCTATGGCACATAGATGATCTAGACCCAGCAGGCTTGGCCCCCAAAGATCTCTCCTGCTTAGGGATGTCCTAGGACAAGAGCCACCAGAGCTTTTCTTTCCACTTCTCATTTCCATGAGGGGGGTGATGCTGTAATAAATAGAACACGGTTGGGGCTCCTCTGGTCCCCCAATCCCAGGCTATACAGTTGTTCTTTGGCAGCACCAGTAACTTGTGCAGATGAAAGCTGCATTTACGAAGCTCTGACCTGTGCTTGGGGACCACCCTAGTGCAGAGCAGTGCCAAGACTGAGGTAGCACAGAAGCCAATACTCTGAACTGAAACCAGACAATTCAACAGTAGACAGTAGACAAATGGTTTTAACAAAGGGGGTGATTCACACTGGAATGAACTAACAAGGGAAAAGGCAGATTCTCTGGCTCTTGGGTCTTCACATCCAGACTGGATGCCTTTCGGGAAGATGTACTTTAACCAAACACAGATTATTGGGCTCAGTGCAGGGATAACTGGGTGAGGTGCAATGGTCTGTGGTACACGGGAGGTCAGACTAGCTACCCTAATAGTCCCTTCTATCCATAAACTATGGATCTACTGGCTATACCCACTGTGAAGAAGGCATTGAGGAGCTAAGGAGACAGCTCAGTCTTGAGGGTAGGGCTATAATAGCAGCAATAAAGCAACTGGACTTGGTGATGCAGGGGTGCTTGTGTTCCCCTCCCCAACTCCTGAGGAATAGTCCTGGTACAGGGGTGTCAAAGTCATTTACCCTGTCAGCAACTCAGTCTGGTGGGCCACAAACTGATACAAGAAAAAATAAACCTCACAGCAACTACTTGTACTCATGGTCTATAGTCTCTTGACTGTTGGGATGGGGAAAAAACAGTTATTCTAATGAAGTTGGGTAAATCTTTGTGTATCTTTCATTTGCTATGATAACTCAATCTTAACAGATTTATGAGAGGAAAATCCTGGGCTGGTACAACCAGCGTGGGCCTCAGCGGAGTAGATCATGGGCCGCACATGGCCCGCAGGCCACATGTTTGACACCTCTGTCCTGGTGCATGGTCCAAATATTCAGGCTCTGTGGGGTGGGCAGAACCCTACCTTGTATAGAAAATACAGAGAAAGTAATAGGCAGAGAATAAAAGAAACTATCCTATGGGCAACCCAGTGTCCTCAAAAACAAATGAAAACTATTAATTGAACCAGTGCATGGCTTACCTGTGACTGCAAGGATAAAGCAAGTGTTCCTTCAGAAGCCTCAGCTTTTTTAGCACTGCCATTTATTTCTCCTACCCTGTCTGTCTGTCTCAAGGACTGGAAGCTCTGTGGGGCAGGTACTGTCCCTACTGTATATGTTTATAGTCTTTAGCACAATAAGGTCCTGATGTAGGGTGAGATCTCTAGGTGCTGGCCTAATCCAAATGGTCCTTACCAAATTTAGTATATTCAAGTATCTGTCTCTCATTACCCTAGAATCTCAGTGTTTGAGAATAAAGAGATAAAAGTCGTCCTTGCGTAACGGAAAACGCCATCTACATCCAGTCTTTTAAATAAAATACGCACAGTGTCTGTCAAATAGTCTGTTCATACACAAAGCCTCCTTCTCAGGCTGGCCCTTGGCTACAAGGGGTAACAGGATAAACCTCTTTTGTTGCAGGTGCGATGCAGGCTACACTGGGCAACACTGTGAAAAAAAGGACTACAGCGTTTTATATGTGGTTCCAGGGCCAGTACGGTTTCAGTATGTCTTAATAGCAGCTGTGATTGGAACCATCCAGATTGCTATCATCTGTGTTGTAGTCCTCTGCATTACAAGGTCAGTGTCTATGTTTTTGTGATAGAAGAAAAGGGGCTTTGTTTATACCCACTGGACTCTCCAGTTACACACACTAGTATATTTGCACTTGGATAACAAATCCCACTTAATTCAAGAAGTAAGCAAAACATTGTTTCATCCCAGTGCAAATTGATTTATCATGACTGTATTTTCAGTACCAGTTTAATCAGACTCAGGCCCCACATACAGCAAAATGAAGTTTCATGTTCTGTATTCAGATGCTTGGACAAATATTGGTCATATAAATGAAGGGAATATAAATGAGGCAACTGGATCAGTAGTTACTAAATAAAGCAAATTCTATCTGTGTATGTATTTCTGAAGAGTCTATCCCTGTAGCTCCAATCCAGTAAAGCATTTAAGAACATGCATAACTTTAAACACATGTACAAGCCAGCTGAAATCATTTTAATCAAGGGGACAGCACATGCGCTTAAAGTTTTGCATGTGCTTTAGTGTTTTGCTGGATGGGGCCTAGCTTAATATCCAGGCGTTTTATTGCATTTTTGGCAATAAAGAGGAAGCGCGTATTAGTATGGAAACTGTGGCTCAGCATAGTTCAGAATTAAAGTGTGGAGTATAATTCTCATTCTCATACCGACAAGTGCTACTCTACTTCCTCAATGACCGAATTTCATTGCTTCTAGAAGAGTTCAGAGTGAGCTCTAGCTGCCGAGTTTCTCCAAGCTTTTATCAAAATCACAAGGTGAAACTCATTCAGCCTTTGTACAGCTCTCCCGATAAATCAGACTGAAACTGAATTTATTTCTAAATAAAAGACAAGAAAATAAAACACAGGTATCACACCTCTATAGAAAATAAAAGTTCCAATATATCTCCATATCAGTCTTTCATTGTCTGGTTAGAGGACAAGTGCAACATTTGCTCCTGGAAAAGACAAAAAAGTATTAATAAAATCCTCCCCTAGCCTAAATGCATAAAGCAAAATCATCTGCTGAAGCTATGAGCTGCTTTCTGGCCAAAGCCAAGTCCATCAAGTTTACTATCCTCAACAGTAGATGCCAAAAGAGGTAATGGATTATATTAAAGTAGGTTTCAGGGAACATGGAGATAATTCAGACCAAAAATACAGTGTACATAAAAAGGAGATGGAAAAATAACTGATACATAGAAAAGTACACTACATCATTTTCTTTTAGTGACTAGATTTTTCCATTTCAGGAACCCTAGCAAGGTAAAGCACATGAGCAGAGGGAAAGATCACATCCTTCCTACTTAAAAGATGTTCATTAAGATCGATGGTACTGCAATGTAGATAACATCTCCCACTCATACTTTTACTATGTGTTAGTTCCTTCCCACATGTTCTAATGTAATTAATTTATATATTTTTTTACATTTTTCTATAATGCATGTGATTGCCTCTAAGTCTCACCTAACAATTTGGGCTACATTTCAAAATCAGACAACGTAAGTGACCTAAGAAAAGTACATGCAGTTTGCAACTTCTAAGTGTTCTAGTTGCAAATGCACGCAGGATTTGCAGAAGTATGGTTTAGATTAGAGCAGGGATGTCAAACATACAGCCCACAAACTGCTTCTATCTGGCCCGGTACTACACTCTCTGGGACCACGCTCTCCCAGAGAGAGAGAGTGGTCTTTCATACCCAGCACTCTGCAGTGCCGCAAGAGTGTCAGAGCTCACAACGTCATGGAGCACTGGGTATGCAAGAGTGTGCTCCCTGCTACCATGCTCCCTCCTTAACAGAGAGAGAGAGTGGTATCGTGGAGCATATACAGCACTTCGCGATGCTATGAGAGTGCCCTAGTATTTTGATTTATGGTATGTATGGCTCACTTGAAGAACATTTAAGTCAAATCTGGCATGCCATAGCAAATGAGTTTGACACCCCTGGATTAGAGACTGTGAGTGTATGGGTTTGAACTCCAGGACATTGCAATTCATTAACTTTTCAAAATAGTAAAGACAATAAAAAGCTGACTAAAAATTCTTATGTGGAAGAAGTCAACCTTGAACCAAACAGACTGTCTTCTGTGGCCAAATTCTCTGCTGGGGACTTTGATTTAAGTTTCATCTGTTTGTGCAGAGAATTTGGACCTCTATGTCTAAAACTTGCTCGTGATACCATTAACCAATATTATTATGACTGATCATTTGTTTATTACTATTATTAGAATCATGCATATAGCACTGCAAATGTCTGTGATGCTTTCCAAAGCTGAGCATTTCTGAGAGGCACTCAGGAGTTCCCACTGAAGTTAGGAATCCCAGTAGTGCTCTGCATTGCTCAGGACTGAGCCCAGAGTGAGATCTGGCATCTGTACCAAAGACTTTCCACCTTGAGAGACAACACAAGACCAAGACAAAGCAGTGTAGATGAAGGCAGACTTGGAAATATAAAGTTATGCTCAGGATTGTCATGTCTCTCACTTTTCTGTAGTGCTATGTAATACTTAGTGATCGCAGTTTATTTGTGCAAGTAAATAACTTGATTAAAAATGAATGAATTGTGTGCTTTGCCTGCTGGGATTACACTATAACAGATTCAAGCCATCCTGTGAGCCTCAGCTGGCTGGAAGGCAGGAGGCCTGTGTTCTAGCTCCTAGTTTACATTCTTTTAACTGGTATGTTCATAAAGAAACATGAATTCAGACTGAGCACATCTCAAAGCTCTGTTTGCTTCGGGTGGCTAAAAAAATCAAGGACCAAGTGGCTCAACTTCAGCTCACCAGTGAGTCTGTAGAACTTTATATAAGGCACAGACTCTTCTGAGGACACCCAAGGAGACTTCATCTACGATGGCCACACATATCATCCATTTGAGCCATAGTAGTAGCAGTACTTCAACTGCCTTGGTACTGGTATCTTTCTTAAAATAACTTTGTCCCCATTAACTGGTAGTCAGCTGGAGTAGAGGTTTCCCTTTGCATTATAAAATTAATAATAATAATAATATGCCAAGTTTAAACTCAGTTCCGTTGACTTTGGACCCCATGGCTACACGCTCATTATGTCAGTCCACTGCAGAGCAATCCTTCTGGATCCCACTGCTTCCAGCTGGGCCATCACTTCCATTTCATTACCTGAATCTAATTTTCTAGTGAAAGATGGGTTTGGATCCCCCTGAGTTAAGCTCTTTTGTCCAGTGCTAGCACCTCACCACCCCCAGTCATTTGATCATCTGCCAGCGCTCACTGAATCAATGCCTTTGTTCCCAATCCCAAGCACACCTGTAGGCTATTTCTTCACTCTTAGAAGTTCTTAGGATCTCTGATTCTTCCCTTTTCTTGCTTCAGTTGTAGCAGTTTCAGGTTACCTCCTAGCAATACAGGCGCTGTGCCATACATTTGGTGGCTGCATAGACGAAACCTGTATGTCTGAATTGCCCCTGGAAGTTCTTCTTCACACAACACACAGTCAACTTGTGGAACTCCTTACCTGAGGAGGTTGTGAAGGCTGGGACTATAACAATATTTAAAAGGGAACTGGATAAGTTCATGGTGGCTAAGTCCATAAATGGCTATTAGCCAGAAAGGGGTTAAGAATGGTGTCCCTAGCCTCTGTTTATCACTGGATGGAGACGGATGGCAGGAGAGTGATCACTTGATCATTGCCTGTTAGGTTCACTCCCTCTGGGGCACCTGGGCACTGGCCACTGTCGGTAGACAGATACTGGGCTAGATGGACCTCTGGTCTGACCCAGTACGGCCTTTCTTATGTTCTTATGTTCTTATGGAAATATTCCAACTCTGCATAGTTACTTGTTAGTTACAGGATAAAGACCCAATTTGAAAATGTGGGGGCTTGAGGTTACATAAATTTATGTTTAGCTACCTAAATACCTGTTCAGGTGTTGGTACCTAGGTGCTTAAAATAGGTATTGAGGCACACAGATTTGAAAACAGGAACAGGACCCTGATACCTTTTGTTTTCTTGTTTAAAGGAATTCGGGAATCTGTGCCACCCACACAGTCACCTAGGGTCCTGTCACTCAAACAATCTATGCTTTCCCATGCTTGGTCTCTCTGCTAATAGCATTCTTTCAGCTCTAATTGTTAACTCCCATTTGGACTTTAGACTTGGATAGTGAGGTTATGTATTTTGCGGGGAGGTAATGATTTCAACTTTTGTAGAAAGGAGTGGTCAAAGATCAAATGTTCATTATTCATTTTTTCAGATTGGTCAAGCATCTTTGAGACCCCTGCCCATGACATGTTATTGCTTCATCTGCAGATTCTAGCTGTGCTGTGACTTAGTGTTTCTTTTCCTTCTTGCTTGAGAGATTCCAGAGATCATTCCTGTGGAACCTTGCAAGGTCCTATTTTACCATCTCTCTCATTCAGCACGCATGAGAGACTACACATGGACACTCTGGGCTATGGGGCTGTCAGTGAGCGGCTGACATATAATGCTATGAATTGGTGCTAACAGTGGTGTCCTAGTTCATACAAAAGGTTTGCCAAGCTTTTCAGGAACATGCAGCAAAGTCTGAGTTTGTAATAAAAATCACATTCTAGGAAAAGTCTGGATGGTTTCATAATGAAAGGTTTGCCCTGTCCTTGGAACCCCAGAAATATGGATTTCTATTTCCAGTTATGCTGATAGCAGCCAGCTTTCCCACTCTGAAAAGAGCAGGGCAAAATTATGAGCAAGATCATGCAGCCATAACAGTGGGAGCAGTGCCATTTAAAAGTGAAAGATGTCAGGGCTACAGCTTCGGCTGGCATAAAGACGTTTCCATCTGTGGAGCTCACCACTTGGCATCACTGGAGACTCTGGCCCACACTGTATCAAACCTTTATATCATCCTATTTGATACTTTTGGAAACTATTTAAAAATCACTCTGCTAATGCTGTTTTGTCCACAGAAATGGCAGTGCCACAGTTAGACATTGTTTCTGTTCAATAAAAAGAGAAAAAAATATTCTTTCATACATAGCAACAAATGCTTCTTGATTTTAGCTGGTACTAACATCCTCTTGTGTTATATTTTACTTCTAGAGCTGTGTTTGCTACGGAGATGAAAGGCAACTATTATAAATCAGTGTATTTGAAAATGTAGAAAAGCATCCATAAATATTTATAATACATTTAAATTGGTATTGTATTATTATTTAACAGGGCAATTAAAACTACAATTAATTGCAACTATTTTTTTTAAATCTCACGGTTAATCGTGACTAATTTTTTTAAATCATTTGACACCCTAGTTGTAATAGAAATCATAATTTGGCCCAAGCTTGTTAAAAATTGAAATGTGGCACGAAAAGAGCCCTCACTGAATGTACAGCCTTATTATGGGGTAAAACGGGTAGGCTTTTGCCAAAATTAGACTCTGAGCTTGTACAATGGAGTTTCTTTCTTCATTAAGTTCAACAATTACATGCAGCTAAGGAATGCTGTGTTGAGCACGCACCCATAACTAAGTTAGTTGCTCAGTAATGGCCCGAGCACCCATCCTTTCCACAGTAACCAATAGCAGGCTGATCCACTCTAAAAATCTCTCCAGACAATATTATTCCTTTGATCTGTCCAAGTCCACTTTCTAAATGTTTCAGGGAATTAGGGGGGTCTAGTAAATGAGCATGGGATCTTTCCTACTCTTGCTCCTTCCCCTGCTTCCTGAAAATAATTATATTATTTAAGAAATAACATGTGACTGTTCAGGTAAGGACTTTACTATGTAGCACATGCCTATTGCAAGGTGGCAAAGTTATAGTTGTACATGCAACCTTAACTTTAGCAGTAGCTATCTTATGAGCGCTTAACTGTGCAACCTTAGTTTTCTCTTATTGGAGCTAGGCTGTTCTCATTAGTGGCAGATGACAGAACAAGGAGCTGAAGTGGCAGTGGGGAAAGTCTAGGTTGGAAATTAGGAAATCTTTTTCACTAGGAGGGTGGTAAAGCACTGGAATAGTTACCTACGAATCTCAAGCCTTAGAGGTTTTTAAGGCCCGGCTTGACAAATCCTTGGCTGGGATGATTTAGCTGGGCTTGATCTGGCTTTGAGCAGGGGGGTTGAACTAGATGACCTCATGAGGGCCTCTTCAACCCTAAACTTCTATGATTCTATCTTTTCTTTCAGAAAATGTCCCCGGAGCAACAGAATCCACAGACAGAAGCAAAACACAGGGCACTACAGTTCAGACAACACAACAAGAGCATCGACCAGGTTAATTTAAAGAGTGCATGTTTCCACAATGGCAAAACTAACTGCAGAGAGCTTGGACTACAAAATACAGTATTATAGACAAAAGATTAAAACAAGATCTACACATGTTGCCTTGCATTTGTGGTAATCTACACCAATGAAAACATGTACTACAGCTATATTTGATTATGTATGGATATATTTGAAATAGTATACATTGTCTTGATGTTTTTCTGTAATGTAAATAAACTATTTATATCACACAATATAGTTTTTTCTTTTTCATGTATTTGTTATATATAATAAATACTCAGTGATGAGAAAAAAAATTGGCCTTAAATTTGCTGTATCTTATAGGTGTGTATAGTCTTGAGATATTATAAATGGACACTAACAAATATCTTTTCATATTTCAGTTCTAATGGCACACTATTAACCTCTGCTGGATTTACTGGGTAGAGTTTTGAGTAAGTCCAAGATCAAGGAAAATTCTAATTATGGGAAAGATGAAGAATAGTTTTTTCTATTCTGAGTAGGCATAAAATATTTCAGATCCTGGGGTCAAATACATTTCATGAGCTTTATTCCCCATCTCTACTCTCCCAAAGCATAGGAGTCTTTGCCTTCAAAATTAATCGTAACTGTAGGAGAAATGGAAATTCTTTATAACTGTTAAAGGAGGGCAGGGAGGATAATATTCCTATTTGGAAGGGAATACGGTAATTGTCAACGTGAACCTAAGCATACACATTGGTATTGCATCCCGCATTCTTCAATTCTTGGTCACAGCGGTGAGTGAAAAATTGATGAGTGGAATTATTAGCTAAAAAACTTAATACGTCTTCATAGTTGAATGCCAGAGCTGTTTGTTCTTCATGAACATGTTGATATAATGTATTTTTCTTCTAAAAGAAGGTGAAAAACCACTAACAAAATATCTCATGAATAACTGTATAGATGATCCAACTCCATTATGTGTAATGGCACTCAGAGTATGATTATACCTGAGGAAAATAAAGAAATGCATTCAGTGGCACATCCACATGATGGACAAGATATTAAGATATTGCCCTGGCAGCCTGAGAACCTTTGAGGCTTACTCTTTCATAAACGATTCTGCTTTTCTTCTACAAAGTAGGGAATTTTACAAAGTGTGAAGACAAAAAGGTTATTTTTAAAGGTCAGAGTCTGATAACCTTACTCATGTTCAGTAGCATTTAATCCACAAGTCCCATTGATCACTGAAGTAAAGTACTATCACTGGGTGCGTCTACACTAGCAAGTTAGGTCGATTTAAGGAGGCTTAAGTCAACCTAAACAAAGCCATGTCCACACTGGGCTTTTATTAAGTCAACTTACGCACTTCCTTAAATCAGCTTAAATCGACTTAATGACACCTCGTTTTAGGTCGACTTACGCCTTAAATCGACTCCTTAAATTGATTTAAAGCCAGTGTGGCTGGGGATTAGCGCCTAAATTGACCTCATTAAGTCAACTTAAAGCATTAAGTCGACTTAATAAGGTTCATTTAGGCTATGTTGATACTAGAAAAAGTTAAGTCAACTTTGTTAACTCGACAATAAGGTCGACTTAACTTTTCTAGTGTAGACGTAGCCACTATGAGCATCAGACCCTAAAAAAATTGCAAAATAAGGATCATTATAGTACTCCCCTTCAAATGAACTTTGCCTTGGCCTAGAAGAAGAGCTCCATGGCAAGGATTAAGAACTGTTACATCCTAACAAAGGATTTATAGAATCATATTCAGCACTGGTGTTATCTCCACTTATTTATATGAAGTTCCCTATTAATATCACCAAGGGTATTAAGGTGCAAGCCTACAGTTTCTTATTATTGCCTTTCATAGGACTCCTCACATTAACAAACACCATCCCTGAAAATAGCTGGTTTCAGGGACATACCATTAGCGTGGATTATTTTATGGCCTCTTAAGCACAGCCACGAGTTCCCATTACTTTTCTGTTGTTTGTCCTCAGCCTTTAAATTAAATCCATCATGTATTGGGCGTATGGCTTTTGGTTGTGGCTAAGCTTATTAAGTTAATAAAGCCGGATGGCAACAGACAGTTGCCTGGTCTCTGTTGAGGGAATTGTGTGTATGACAACTGTGGTTGCAGTTATTTTCACAGTTTGTGGGACAGATTATGAAGTAATGTTTTTCTCGATAAATGACTGGCAGGTTCCTCTGTTGCTAAGCTGAGAAACCATCTACTTCAAAAAGTTGTGGGGTTAAAGTTTTGGCAATTTCTTGCTGACAATTTCTTCCTTCCATTTCTGTGTCTATCAGGGATTATTTTCCAATTAGAAAAACAGTAAACAAATTGACTGAGAATGAAGAGCAAGACAATTGTGACCATTCTGCCATTGATAATACTGTTAGTGCGTCCATGCTCAAAAATGAAAAAATAAATCCAGCAAAAAAGTACATTTTCCTTTGCCCCAATCACAGGCATTATTCCAGCAGAACAGCCCTTTCACTTGAAGGAGCAACAGCAGAAAATATAACAGTCACTAGCCATAGGAGCATCTAAAGCATGAGTATCAGTATTTAACTGGAAAACCTTGGCAGCCGCAGCTGATCACTGAAGGGAACTTCCAAAAATTCCCTTAATTAAACTAGTGTACCTATGGAGTTACATAGGGGTATAACACCCTTTCTAGGCTTTGTCCAGCAGCTTGATACTACATCGATGGCAGGGAACACTTCAGAAGAGCTTAACATTCATTTCATTAGCGATACTTTCAAGCAATCAACTGAATTGGACCTGCAGAGACCTTTTAAGTTTGTAAGTTCCAAAAGGGTAGTCATATTAGTCTAGGTCAGCCAAACAAGTGGGATTTTCTGCCATGAAAGCTCATGCGATAAATAAATTTGTTAGTCTTTAAAAGTGCCACCAGACTCCTTGTTTGTTTAAGTTTGTAGTGTTCCTATCTGGGGGGGAGGTTAGTTTTTGGCTATTTTAAAAACACAGATCTGAACCAGAGTTCATAGTTCAACTCTTTAGCCTGTCAACAACAACAATTTGGGAACATTTAGCTCTGGAGTAGTGATTTCTGTCCATGACTAATGCACACAGAATTACGCATATATGTTTAAACCTAGCACTACATCTAAATAGAAATGGATATAGTTGTGTAATATACAAACACTATACATGTGCCTGAAACCCAATATTTTCAAAAATATGTCTGCCTAAAGTTAGGCACCTATATAAATGACTGATTTTTCAGAGCTGCTGAGCCCCTTAAAGTCCTAGGGTACGTATACACTAGCAATTTAGGTCGACTTAAGGACCCTTAATTCGATCTAACTTACTCCACATCTATCCCTGCCTTTCAGTCGACATAAGAAATTCCTTAAGTCAACTTAATGAAAGCTTAAGTTGACTTAGTAACATCCACCCATTTTGGTCAACTTATGCCTTAAGTCGACTCCTTAAGTCGACTTAAGGACGGTGTGGACAGGGAGTAACCCTTAAGTTGACTTTGTTAAGTAGACTTAACAGAGTAGACTAAGTCGACTTAACTTTGTCAACTTAGTCCACTTTGTTACATTGACTTAATAATGTCGACTTTAAGTCGCTTTTTCTAGTGTAGACATACCCCTAGTGACTTCAGTTCTCACTGCATGGGCTCAGCATCTCTGAAAACAAGACCACTTACTTAGAACCCTAAATATGTACTGGATGCGGAGCAAATGAGCACATAGGCGCCCAGCTCCCAATGAAAGTCAACATTGCCTTTACAGAAAAATCTCCCTAGAGATACCTAACTTAAGGCATGAAGCGCTGAAAATATTGGTCTGTGTTCTCCTTTTTCAGTTGTTCCCAAAGCAGAACAAGGAAGCTGAGGGAGCTTATGCCCCAAAACATAGCAAGTAGCTGTATCAAGCGCAGTGGCTTTTTATTTTTCTGGAGATGCTTACAAATTAGGCTTATTATCCAACTACGCTGATCAGCGAGATGGGAATTTTTCATGCAGCTTTAACTTAACGAGATTAAAAGAGGTGGTGCTGGCATCTGGTGTGGTTTGTGCCATGCATTTGAGTGATGCTCCAACCTGAGCTGGGAGCAATGTAAATGAGTTCTTTAGCTTTTTTTTTTGCAGCTTGCCCCCCGCCACCCCCCCCCGTCTCCGCCAGCTAACTCTAGACAGCTAACGAATGCAAATGTGTGCTGTGCTTGTTGCTTACATTTTTAACTACTGCATGTGGCATTTTTCACAGGACAATGTTTCACACAGCTGTGATGCATCAATAAATGAGGATGGCTAACAGCACATTTGTTATGCAGAAAGCATAGCAGGACATAGAAAACATATAAAGCTGTTTTGGGGGAAGAGCAGCTTTACGCCCATTGGCTGCGTCTACACGTGTAAATTAGGTCGACTTAAGCTTGCCTAAGTCGACTTAATTTACCCTGCATCTACACTACAGTTTTCTTAAGTCAACTTAAGCAGTTTGCGTAAGTCGACTTAAGGAAAATAAAGTCAACTTAATGAAAATAATATCATAAATGGTTCCCTAAATCCAGACAGCGTCACACAGGGCTCTGCCCTGCCCCCCCTTTGCCCCACTGTACACAAGGGATGCCCCCTCTGCCACTGTGGACCTACCCAAGGTCCCCTAGCCCCTAGAAGTCGACCGAGGTGTCCAGTGTGGACACTCTAGGTCGACTTTGTAAGTTCCCCCCCCAAAGGCGACTTTAATTTTAAGTGTGGACATGCTAAGGTGACTTAAACGTACAAGTGTAGACATAGCCATTATAAAGAAGGATGGTTTTGTAGGAACACACTGGTGGAGGACTCAAGCTGTTCAATATCTAGGCCTGCCACTGGCATCCCTTGGGACCGTGATGCAATTTCACTTCACTGTAGTTCCCAGCTGTAAAATGGATCTATTATTACTTATTTTTCATCCCATTTATCTTATAAGCTATTTAGATTGCAAGTTCTTTGGAGCAGAGGCCGTCTCTTACTCTGTGACTGTACAGTGATTAGCACACTAGGGGGCCCGCGTTTGGCTGAAGACTACTTGGTTTGGCATTACAAAAAGTAAGGATAATGCGACATACAAGACTCATGACAAGCCGAGTATTGTGTGAGTCTGTTGGGTGCACGAGCAACTCCACCTTCTTTACAATGCCATTTTTGGCAGCCAAATACTGCTATCATACGAGTAAGTCCAGTGAGGTTTGATATAACCAGGCCCCAGAGCCAAGCCAGCCAGGTGTGTGTTACAGAGTTGCAGCACCAAAATAGAAGCTTTGCTAGCCAATGTTCAGGGAAGAGAAATTCAGTATTAGAGTGACTGGAGATATATGGCTCAAAGTTGCCAAATGGACTCTTCAGTAGTCTTGTTTAGGTTAGACATGACTGATAGCAAGAGGGAAAATTACGTTCTTAGAAGTTCAGATTAAGAAAGAAGTTGTAGGGGAAGTGCAAACATTCATCCCAGCAGAGCCATCCAATGCATGAAACTAAGTAAATTAGTGCAAATGGATATGCATTATATCACAGTAAACTGAAGTAGAATTTATAATTACTCTATGTAGTCAAATTCCACAGGGGTAGCCGTGTCAGTCTATTGTAGAAAGACAACAGAGTCCTGTGGCACTTTTAAAGACTAACAGATTTATTTA